>CP140202.1:600000-856509 GCA_037349495.1 Lotmaria passim
TGTGTTCACTTCCCTCTTCGTAGAGAAAAGCTGTTCACCTTTTTATGCTCTGCTCACCCTCGTCTGTGATAACAATTCGCTTTTTTTTTTTTTTCTTCTTTCTGCCTTTTTTCCCGCGCGTTGCTGCTGTGCAGAGTTTCAAAAAAAAAAAAAAAAAGTGCATATATGTACTTATTTTCTGTGCTAATGTACATAATCACGCAATACGATGAGCTCCTCTAAAAAAAAAAAATGGGAGGAGAAAAAAAAAGACTATCCGATTGCGGAACTTGTGGCGCTCCTCTGCTCACGAGAAAGCCACGGAAATTGCTGCAGCAGGTTTGCACGAGCTTCTGGCGTGAAGGGCGGTACGGCAGCCCCGCTGCCTCCCCCTCCTACAAGCTGCGCAAGGCTGCCCTCATCCAAGTCCAACAGCATGTTTGCTGCTACAGTGGCACAGAGGAGCTGCAAAGGCCGCACGCCAAGCCGTGTCGCCGCCTCCAGCACCGCAAGCAGCCGCGGCCACATTCGCTGACGGGCTGCTAAAGAAAAGATCTCCGCGGCCTTCGGTGAAGCACCCAAGGGATCCGCTGAGTTGCTCATTGACCCGCCCGCAAGATCAACCCACCGCCCACCTTTCGCCAGCTCCATCGCGGTGATGTCCGTCCACGCAAGACCAAGCACGCAATGCAACACAAAACAATGCTCCCATGGAGAAAGTGCATACAAGTCTGCAAAGTGAAAAGGGCGGCGCAGGGCAGAGGGAGAGTCTGCCAACTGTGCAAACGCGGACGGCGGCAGGCCGGATGTCGACGACAGGCGGCTCCCGTCGTCTGATACACCGTTCGGCGCAGGCGCGGTCGTCAAGGATGTGACGGCTTTGGTGCCGTTGGTGGACACGTCACCGCCCAGGCCGGGCAGTCCGTAAAAATGCTCCATGTACACCGCCACCACCTCAAACACCTCCTTGCTTACAAATGGCAGCGGAATCACAAGAGAGGGACTCGCAGAGGCGGGAGATGCGAAGAACGACGGCACAGTCTTTGCCTCCATTGTGGCTTCTGCATTGTCCAGTGAGTCTTCGAGAATGTCCCGCAGCGACGCCGAGCCGCGCTGCACCACGTACGCCGGGCAGCGGTAGCGCAGCGGGGTGGCAGAGCCGCCGTCCGCACCAACCTCCAGCAGCACCTGCGTCGACAGCAAAGCGGGGTCTTCTGACGCGCCCCTCTCATTCTCGCCTACACACGCTTGTGGCGTGCAGACCCCCGGCTTGTCACCCGTGACCTCCTCGCACAGCTGAATGCTGTGAAGCTGAAAAGAACTCTCAGAGAGCATAGACGTGTACGTCTAGACCGCTCAGCAATGTACACCTTGTGTGGTGAGAGAGGGCACTCGTTTGCTCGCCCCCCCCTCGCTTGCTCAATGTGATGCGCGGTCAGCTGCGCAGCGCGTTGACGATTACGATCTGACCTTAGAAACGGCGATAAAACAGCACGCGGTCTTGTGAAGCGAAGAACTCTTTGATCAGCCGCAACGAAAATAATGGAGATTCGAGAAATGAAAAAAAAAAAAGAAAAGAGGGAAGTAGTTAAATGGTTAGAACTATCACGGTTGAGCAATCAAGCCGTTCGCTGACCCTTGGTCTTTTTTTTTTTCTCTTCCTACAAAGATGTTTGCGTCACAGAACAACCATTTGCTAGTTTTCCGCGACGGTGGAAGACACTGCAAGGAAAACAAGAACAGCAGAATGACCTGCCTAGGCATACACGCACACACACACGCATAGGCTGTAAGCAACGGTGACAGCTGTTGCTAAACCCGCAGCATGCACTGCTCCTTCCACCCAAGAACGCCCCAGCCAAGGTAAAAAAAAAAGGCGAGTAAGCGTATTCCTGCACATCTAGTGGTGTAGTGGCAAGTGTTGTTTGCGGCCCGCAGTAACTTAAACACATGGCAAGCCTGGCGCTGAAAAGGATGGGCAGTAGTATGGCGTCTGTAGAGCTTCGCTTCACGCAGAGCAGCCCGACGCGGACTGCCGCGCAGACTGCTTAATCACTCCATCTGTATTTAGCAGTCTTTCCTTTTTTTTTTTTAGTTTTTGACTTCAATTCAAGCATTTTGTTGTTGAATCTCTTAAATATGAGTCAAAGATATCACACAAAAACAAACAGCAACACAAAAAAGAGTTGGGCTGATAATAAAAGAACAGGTAATTCACTTACGCTTTTACTCTCTCTCTCGTCTATTCCTCCGCTACCGTTCTATGTGTTCCAAAGCAAAAAAAAAAAAGACAGTGTTCTTCACTTCCCCTCTCACTCTCCCCTTTTCTTGCCACGTGCAAGAGATAATAAGGGGTATGAAGCACGAAGAGAGTATAAAAACCGGAGTAAGAAGAGAAGACGAAACACAGGAGAACAGGCGGAGATCAATAATATTAATAATAATAATAAGTTACTGGAGACCTTCTCTAAACAGAGAGAGAGATGTAGCTTAAGCAACGGATAAAGAAAAAAAGCTAATCGGAAGCAAAGACTCACGCATTAGCTCTAGCATCATTTAGGATCAAACAACGTCACGTCAGGCGTCGTCCACTCTCTTTCTCTCTCAATCGGGACCAATTGCAAAGTTAAGGGAAAGCTAAGAGAAAGAAGGGCCATGGCAAAGAAGGCAAAAAAAAAAAGAAGAAGAAGAAGAAAAGAAAAACAATACAGGTTATTTCTCCGTTCGTCGTAGCACTCGTGTCAATTGAACACACACACACACACACACACATACGCGCAAACGCTCATTCTAATCGAACATCCAAACAAGAATAATAATAGTAGTAATAACTGGAAAACAGCAACGGCAACAAAAGTAAAAAAAAAAAAAAGAGCTTAAGGATAATAAACGACCCTTAGCAAACAGCAATGAACACCTCACCCCCCTCTTTTAGCAGCCAACGAGACAATACATCTTCTGTTCCGACCTTGCATAGAATCCGAAGCAGGACGCGGAAAAATGGAAAAAGAGTACTACATGTACACACACACACAAAAAAAAAAAAAGAGGACGGCAATACAGCGTCCGCAAAAGGAGAAAGAGGAAAACAAAGTGGTCTCGGCTAAAAAAAGAAAAGGATAAATCACTGAGAAAGAAGGATTATTCGTGCTTTTTCTTTTTTTTTTTTTTCTCTCTCTCCCTGGAAAGCAGCGCTACTGAAGAAAGGGGGAAAAAAAATAAAACAACGAAAAAAGAACCGCTGACTTTTTTTTCTCTTCTTTTTTTGCCATTGTTGTTATTGTTGTTCACGTTGCGTCAGCCTCTGTAGCTTTTTCTTCTCGCACCACGTCTGCTACTTTAGAGCTTTAGTTACGTTTTTTTTTTCCCCTCTCTTCTTTTTTTTTTTTTTTCTGGGCGGAAAAAGACATGTGTGAGGAGCGCTACAGCGTGCCAAAAAAAAAAAAAAAAAGAAAAAGGAAAAAAAGAAAAGCAACAAAAGAGGGCTGGCCAATAAATAGTTAAAGGAAAAGATGTCTTTCTATGTCTCTTTGGAAACCATCGATATCAATTGGCGTGCTTTTCCAAGACAAAAACTGTTTGTCCTCCCATTGAAGAAAAAAAAAAAGAGAGGATATAAATATATATAGTTAAATACAGCTTTTATCGGCAGAGAGCCTAGTTACTACCCTTTTTCTTTTTCTTCTTCTTCTTCTTTGGACATAATAATGGAGCATGTACATGTTCTTATCGCCTCTTTCCTTTTTCACTCTCCTGATGTTCATCTATCGCCGGTTCCAGCAGTCAAAAAAAAAAAAAAAAAGGAAAACACCAAAATAAAAAAGGCCAATGTATAGCTATTCGCATCAACAAGCGTTCTTAAGTTCCCGCACATGTTTAGCAGCTGCAAACGCTTGGCTCGCCGCCCTCCGAAAACAGAAGAGCTCTTTTTTTTTTTTTTTTTAAGACAGGGTGAAGAAGTAAAACGAAAAAAAAAAAAAAACGTACCAGCACACTTCTTCACATAGCGCTATTGTACAAGCAAGTGCAATGGACTTATAGTCCTTCGAAAATGAGATAACACAGGCTAAGGGAAGGGGAAAAAAAAAAGAGAGAAGAATCAGAGGGAAATTCATGAAAAGGAAAAAGACAGAAGACACAGGTAGGCAGACAAAAAAAAAAAGGTCGACATTGGCTTGGATAGGCAATCTTCTCAAACTGCAGTAGGAAATGCGAACCTAAAATGAGTAGAATGTAACACTAGGGAAGCGAACAAGTGGTGCAAGGGGGAGATGGAAAAAAGCGAGAACGAAGAGTAGAAAAAAAAAAAAGACCTTATTTAGGGAGAAAAGAAGACTCTTGAATTCAGTTTTTTTCCCTCTCCCTCTGGTTCTCCGTCGCACTGTGCATTTTTCCTTGCTTGCAGAGTCACATAATTGACCTTCTTCCTCCTTTCCCTTTTCCTTTCCCCTTCTTTTTTTCTCTCTTTCTTTTCTTCTCCTCTCTTAAACGTGCTTGCTTGCTGTACCTACTGTGTCTGCTCGCCCATGAGGGACAACAGGATCGACAGCGGGATGCCGGCCTGCTGCTGCAGCGACTGCAGACGCTCCATCTGATCGCTGTTGCCGTTGGCCGACGACTCGCACAGCTTGCGGAAGTAGTTGGTAAACCACTCCTGGCGGTCAGCGCCGGTGAGCTTCGCATCCGGGCCTTCCTCGAACTGGTCGAGCTCCTCGGTCTCCTCCGGGGTGAGCGCCTCGGCGTTCTTGAGGGTGTCGTAGCGCTTTTCTAGCAGCGCGCCCACGGTGGTGTTGCCCTTCTCTGCCATCATCTCATAAGCCTTGCGAAACCCGCTGTTGCGAGGCACGCTAAACGGACCTGGGATGACAGTGGAGTGCGGCTCGGCGGCGTAGTCGCTGCCGTCGCGGAACTGCACAATGACGCAGGAGATGTTGTCGCGGCTGCCGCGCTCGATGGCCTCCTCGCACACGCGGCCCGCCACCTCGGCGAGATCGTTGCAGTTCTCCAGCTGCTCCTTGACGTAGCGGACGACTTCCTCGTTCGGGAAGTTGCCCTCAAACACGCCGTCGCAGCACAGCAACACAAAGTCATTTGAGTTGAAGGTGACGTCTTTATGCTGCACGTCGGCTAAGGCGATGACCTTCTGGTCCAGCTGGCCGGCATCGCCTAGCTTGTACTCGCGGTCGCCGAAGGCGCGGCTGACGGCCAGGCTGCCGTCAACACGGTTGTTCTCGACGCGGCCACCGCAGTTCTCGATGCGCCTACGCTCCTCCTCATTATTTGGCTTGTGGTCCTCCGTCAACGGGACGCAGATGCCGTCAATGCAGGCCACTACGCGGGAGTCGCCTACGTTACCCACCTGCAGGTGTACCTTGTTGCCGTTCTTCTGGGCTACAAAGAAGGTGCCGGTGCTGCCGCCCTCGCGGCCGGAGTCCATCCAGTCCTGGTCAATCTTCAGCGCCATCTCCTTCATCCGGTCGTCGGTCATGGGGATCGGCTCCTTCTCGATGGCCTTGCGCCATGCCCCCTCAAGGTACTCGGAGCACTGGTCATTCACGTGGCCGTCGAAGACGCCGAAGAAGCCCCAGGTGTCGGTCATGTAGGTCAGGTGCGCGTCTTCCATCGTTTCACGGTACCCGTTGACGCAGTTCGAGCCGCAGCGGAAAATGGCGTTCCCGTAGCGCTCCTGGAGCTGCGTCATCACCGGCTTCGGAAGTGGAATCCCCATTTTTCCTGTTTCGTGGTAGTAAAGCGAGACAAAGAAAGGAGGTCTTTTTTTCTTTCTCCTTTTTTTTTTGGGGGGGGGGAAGGGGAGGGGGGAAAACTATGAACAAGAAAGAGAGGGGGAAAAAAAGAGTTTGCAATAAGAAGAACACGGTGCTCAAGTAGTCTCTTCTCACGTGGGTGGGTGCGTGCTTTGGCTATACGTGTATGTGTATAGGTAGGGTGGTGATGAGCGATATGTTCGGCAGGAGAAAACAACAACGAAAAATAAACTGTAAAAAGAAAAGGTGACACAGGAACAGCTTGAACTGCTGAGAAGAGGAAGACACAGCAAGAGATGGCGAGCACACAAGCGAAACGAATCAGTTTTAGCGACTTGATAAAGACGTCAAACAAAGAGTATCTGTGTATAGATATAGGTATTAGAAAGGACTGATAGACGACAAAAAAAAAAAAAAAGAAACAGCTACGGACGTGACCGGGAAAAACCCTCTGTTTTGGAACAAGCGTACATGACAAAGAGAGAAGGGGGAAGAGAGAGATATAGAGAGATCAACAAAAGTGAAGCAACGCAGGAAGAAAGCTGGCCTAGACGTGCAAGTGAGCGTCAGCGGCGAGAGAACGGATTGGGGGGGTGGGTAATAAAAACAGCTCAAAGCTTGAAGGAGCCCAGAAAAGTGCGACCTTTCAAAAGTGGATCATTGAAGCTCTATCTTGGCATTCCTGTCCCCAGCGCAAGGTCTTACATCTTGGTGACGCCAAAGTACTTCCCTTCCCTTCCCCTTTTTACAAGAAAACAAGTGCACCTAAGCCTGTTTGACAGCAACAACAACAACAACACGTGTTCCACTGTAATCATGAAAAGGACAAGCGCCTTTTTATGCCTTTTCTGCTTCTGTTTTTCTTCTCTTTGGGTCGGCAGAATGCGTGTGAGGTTCGCACGTCTGAGTTTACGTGAGAAGGCTTACCATCATGCCCTCACAATACAACCGCAGTAGTAAATCTCTTCAATAAATAAGCAAATACGCATACATATTATATATATGTATATTTATTTACTTGTTTATTTATTTATATAAGTAAAGATAATCGCAGCAGGTGAAAAAAAAA
This sequence comes from Lotmaria passim, assembly GCA_037349495.1. Taxonomy (NCBI): domain Eukaryota; phylum Euglenozoa; class Kinetoplastea; order Trypanosomatida; family Trypanosomatidae; genus Lotmaria; species Lotmaria passim. The sequence continues at coordinate 606,814 of CP140202.1, forward strand.
ACGGAAAACAAAGTTAGGCTTTCTTCAGCCGTTTGTGTAGGTGTATACCTCTCATCCAACACTGTTGCCATGTCATAGAAAAAAAAAAAGGAAAAGAAGACAACCTCATTATGATAGTGTTAAGAAAAACAGTAATAATAATAACGTGTTTTGACAAAACGTGTGAGAAGCTCCACTGCGGGACTAACAGAAGAAAAAAAGAAAAGAAAAAAAAAAGAAACAGATTCGTGTTGACGAACACCAGAAAGCTCTTCTCTAAGCGTTGGGACTCTTGCGAGCTTCTTTTTTAACGAGTGAAGAGGAACTGCAGGTCTTCCTCAGAGAGCTTGTTCAACGACTGCATCTTGCCATCGATGGTGCCCTCAAAAACCAGCATCTTTTTGTCCTGCAAGTCCACCATGCGCTCTTCCACCGACTGCGACGTCACGAAGCGCACGGCATGCACCGGTCGCGTCTGCCCGATGCGGTGGGCCCTCTGCACCGCCTGCATCTCCACCGCCGGGTTCCACCACGGATCAGTCAGCACGACGTGGTTCGCTACCTGCAGGTTCAGCCCCTCGCCGCCCGCCTTCAACGATATAAGGATGGCACGCACTGACGGGTCGTGCAGGAAGGCTTGCAGCACGGACTGCCGCTGCGACAAGGTCAGCGAGCCACAAAGCTTCACCGCCTTGACAAAGCGGCGCTGCAGCCAGTACTGCGTCAGATCGAGCATGCTGCCGAACTGCGAGAAGATGATCACCTTTTCATCCTTAGGCACCTGCGCCACGTAATCCGCGATGGCATCGAGCTTCGTGCCATGCAGGGGCTTCTGCGGGTCCAGTCGAGCCAGAATGCTCTGCTGATCCTTCTTGGAGAGCTCTTGCGTCCGCTTTGTGCCTCTCGCCTCCGCCGCAAACTGCGAGGCAAGGGTCTGCTCCTCCTCCTCCTCCTCGTCTTCCTCTGCCTTGGCCGTCTTTGCCCTCTTCGCACCACGAGACGTTGTGGCAGCGGTGGCGGAGCTGCGACGACGGCTGCTGTTCTTCGCCGTCGCCACCACCGCCTCCTCCCTCTTGCCACCACTGTTTTCGTCGTCCGTGTCGTCACCGTTTGCCTCCTGCTCCAGCTCAGGCGGCAGCGCCGCGGTCATCAAGCCACCGCCGTCGACGGCGTCCTCGTCCTCCTCCAGGTCCTGCCGCAGCTGCCGCAGGTCGACGTTGATGCGCACAAAGCAGGTGGGACAGTGAAACTCCTTGTCCGGCGCGCTCTCGAGGAACTGGCCGAGACACAAGCGGTGAAACTGGTGGCGGCAGGGGTGCACCTTCAGCGCGCTCTCGCCATCGAGGGCGTCGCCGCATATGCCGCACACGCCTTTCGCGTTGATTACCGGTCCCACCTCCATGTTCTGCATCACCAGCAGCGGATTGTCTAGCGCCTGGCGCAGCCGGCTCAGCAGCTGGAAGATGTGCGCGTAGTTGTGCAGCACCGTGCCCTTGTGGACAAAGGTGTCGAACTCCGCCGTACTCTTCTTGTACAGGGACTCGTAGAAGTTGCGCTCCTCCTTTGTGAGCTCGATGTGGCGCACCTCGATCGTCATGGGCGGCAGCTGCAGGTCAGCCGCGCGCTCCAGCTTGGTGCGGCGCAGCATCGCCTTGGCAAAGACGTCGTTGGACAGCATCATCATCCCCCGCCTGCCGTCGCCGATGTAGCCGTAGCGGTTGATTGGGTTGAGGATGTAGCGGTTGAAGTAGGAGTGGTGCTGCAGCGGGCCGTGGCCGCAGAAGACGCACTGCCGCAGCGAAGTCGACGAAAACGGGTGCGACAGTGAAGTACAAGAGCAGCCCTCTGTCTCGCAGTAGTAGTGCGCGTACGGCCGCATGCGCAGAAAGCGCAGGAGACTGTAAAGGTCGCCGACACGGTTCTGTAGCGGGGTGCCGGTGAGGCACCAGCGATACTCTGCCGACAGCGCAAAGGCGGAACGAGCGGTGCTGGTGGTGCGGCCCTTGATGCGGTGTGCCTCGTCGAGAATCACCCGGGCCCACTTAATGGAGTGGAAGATGGACGCCTCCAGGTCAACGTCGTCACCGCCGGTGTCCTTCTCAATGACATCACGCAGCCCCGCCGGCACAATGTGATGCTGGCCCGTCTTAGGGCAGAAAGGGTAGCGCAGAAGCTGGAAGTGGCACTCGGAGCAACGAAACGCCGCGAGGGCCTCAGAGGCGCGCTCGGCCGCCGCCTTTTCCTCTGCTTCTGCCGCGGCGGAGTCGTACGACACGCTAGAGGATGCGTCACTGCTCTCGTCGCCCGAGGCGTCGAAGTCGTCGCTATCACTGCTGCTGCTGTTGCTGCTCTCCCCGTCGCGTCGCGCAGGGTCCCAGCGACTGCGTACGGTGCGGCCTGCCTCGCGCATTAGCTCCTGGTACATCCCGATGGGACCCACCACGCCGCGAGAAGTCACAGCAGCCTTCACGTCCTTGACGTCGCCCTCGCCGTCCCCGTCGGCGTCCGTGTCTTCCTTTTTCACTGCCGTCGGAGCAGCCACAGCAGCCTTGCCACCGCCGCGCGTCACGTCTGTTTTCTCTCTCTTCACGACAGGCGCGGCACCACTTGTTTCAACAGCTCCGTCGGTGCGGTCACGCCTTCGTCGCAGCGGCGAAGACGCGGCGTCCGTTTTCCCTGCGCTCCCCTTGTCCCCCGCCTTGCTCTCCTCCTCTTCCTCGACGTCCACGTGTAGGGTGCGCAGGCCTTTGCGAATTGTCTCGGCTGACTGCACACCGCGAGACTTGGGGGCGGCACTATTGTTGTTCTTCTCACGCTTCGCCTGCTTTAACGTCTTCTTTGCGCGCGGGCCACAGAAATACTTGTTGTGCACTACCAGCTGACGGGGAATGAAGAGGAGACCACAGTACGGGCACGGGACCTTGATTTCGTTAATCAGTGCACGCCACGCCTGCTCAATCATCGGGTACGTCGTGAGCACCACATCTGCATTCTCCATGTCCTCCTTCTTCACCTTCGTGGTCTTGTATACGACGACCACTGAAAGCGACCCAGGCACCACATGCTCCTTGATCTCAGCCTCCCACTGCAGCATGGAGCTCACGGGGCAGACAACCAGCGTGGGCCCACTGACGCAGTGGGACAGCATCATGCCAATAGTTTGGATTGTTTTGCCCATGCCCATTTCATCGGCCAGAATGCCACCCTTCACCTCTGACTCCGTCTCCTGCCGCACCATCCAGCCCATTCCCTCTTTCTGATAGGCCAGCAGCGGCCGTAACAGCGTCGGTGGCGGCGCCAACGGCTCCATTTTACCGCGACGCACGAGGTCATCGGGATCTAGCGGCTGCAGATGCTCCGGCAGCGCAGTGGAGGTGACCTCTTGCTTCACCAGATCCTGCTCTTCCGGCTTCAACTTCGCAAAACCCTGCATCTCATTCGCGTAATCACATTCTTCAGCTATACGGGTGCAGCTCAGATGCTGCCAAGCTGAAATCCAGCCATTGTCACCCGCGCAGTGGCGAATAGGAATCCCAACACGTAGCTCTCCTTTCTGTACCAGCTGCGAGCACTTGCGACATCGTGCCCGGGCAGTTGGTGCCTTCTGAACAATAAACTTGTACGCGTGGTCCTTTCCAGTCGCCAACCGCCATACGCCCTTCTCGTTTAGTGTGAGGTCAGGATGTTCAGCATAATTTGACATCTTGCTGAGAAATAACTACAACTCCAACAACAGCACACACACACACACACACACAAAAAGTCCAAGCCGTCAGCTGACAGGTCAATAGAGGAAAAGAGTCGCACAAGGTCCGCTAAAAAAAAAAAAAATAATAATTGCTTAAAGCAAGGTTAAGAATGTGTCGCTGTGATTGGTTTCTATGAACGAAATGTAGCGTTCCCCTGATGGCATGCTCAATCTCAAAGCGCAGCTGTGGAATTCGAAGGGTTTAACACGCAAGTTTACTTCGGCGCGAGCTCCTTCGAGCAAAAAGGAGCAGAGCTCGTTAGTAAAAATAATAATAATAATAATAATAATGTGTTTTAGCTTCAGCGGACACTGCTGAACTATACATATATACAAGTAAAGAGAAAAGGAGAAAAAGGGAAATATTGTCAAACGAGAAGACATGCAGGCGGGTGCACCGTGGAGAAGTCCTGCGCGAAACCCACCTACCTTACCACCCCAACGCAAGTCGGGAACGAGGGCAAAAGACACTCCTTTTTTATGCCTTAGTGTTCTAACCAGAGCAAACGGTGATAAAAAACCCCCACAAAATAGTGTGCAGCATGCTTAGATTCCCTTCCCGCTGCGGAGCGCAAAACAAAGAACGCAAATCAATCTTGACACGTTGCGCCATCAAGAGGGGGAAAAAAAAAGAACGGCTCTGTATTTATTTGGAAAATCAGTTCTCAGCGCTTGCAAATTCGAAGACTACAATGGCCGAATCGGCCGAAGCAAAAGCTATACTACTGTTGCCTCGTGTGAAAAGAAAAAGAATCAGCTTTTATAAACGCATGAATAATTGTATAACTCTTCTTTTGCACATTTCGCGCAGAGTACAGCCTACTACACTTCTTTTTGCCGCAGAGAAAAAGCCAGAGAGGTTGTAGCGCTTTCTGCCACAACCTCAACATTTTTTGCTTTTCAGAATCAGTGTCACTTTTTTGTTATAAGGGAGGTATAAAAAAAAAGGAGCTTTTTTTTTTCCTTTCTAGTCATGCGGGAACGCAGAAGTACTCTATTTCTCCGCGGCGTTCTTGGTCTGGAGCACCTGCTCGATGCCCATGGCAGACACAACAACAACCAGCACTTCCTTGCCGGCGTCGAACTGCTCCTTGATCATGGCCGCAAGCGCCGGATCCGGGGGCATGTCGAGATCCTCACGGCTTTCACCATCATCGTTCATCAGAGACAGATGGGCTGGCAGGGCGGGGTCCGCGTTGGGCTGGATGTCAAGCACGCTGTACGTGAAGGTCTTCACGAACGGCACTTCCACGTTGTGGGTAGAAGGAGCCTGGTCCTCAAGGCGGTTGCCAGTGAAGATGTCGGTAGCGACAATGCTCACCTTCGCGTGTCCGTGCTTGCCGGTCTTGGACACAGACAGGTCGATGACCTTGCACGGGCGCTGGTTGATGCAGATGTAGCCGCCTTTCTTCAAGGCGCCAGCCGCCAAGGGGTACGTCTTAGACGCGTTGTCACCGCCACCCTGGTGCGCGAAGTCGTGGTCCTCGTCAGACATCTTTAGGAAACTTGGCGAGCTTGAACAGTAAAATAGCAATACTATCGAGAACAGCAGCGAACAGACAACAGTATCATGGGGAAAAAAGCGTACATAGTTGTTAAAAGAAAAAAGTACATTATTCGTGATAAAGCAATGGTTAATTCAGGAAGCACAGAAACCCATTTTAGCAGTTCATTCGAAAAAGAAAAGGAAAGCAAGCATAACAAGAGAGGCATGAAAGGAAATAGGGATTTTCAGACTACACTCAAAAGGAAAAAAAAAAAGGCGTCGAAAATCCTTTTTTCATGCAGTTTCCTTTTCAAAGCGCATTCCAGGTTGCACGCGTTAGTTTTCCAAACTCTATCCCTCTATCAAAGAGGTGCCTTTCTAATGGTATGTGGATTCCCCATGCCTGGCGCGTTGACGAAGCTACCATACGTGCAGCGTCATTCCCCAAACAAAGGCACGCATTCTTACTAGAGAAAAGTGCCAGAAGCCTCTCTTTAAACCACATAGCTACATTTCATTTTTTGGTAGAAAAAAAAAATAACAAAAACAGACGTTTTCTTTTGTTTAATATAACGCTAATTTTTCACGAAAAAAAAAATGCCTTACTTATCCGCGGCGTTCTTGGTCTGGAGCACCTGCTCGATGCCCATGGCAGACACAACAACAACCAGCACTTCCTTGCCGGCGTCGAACTGCTCCTTGATCATGGCCGCAAGCGCCGGATCCGGGGGCATGTCGAGATCCTCACGGCTTTCACCATCATCGTTCATCAGAGACAGATGGGCTGGCAGGGCGGGGTCCGCGTTGGGCTGGATGTCAAGCACGCTGTACGTGAAGGTCTTCACGAACGGCACTTCCACGTTGTGGGTAGAAGGAGCCTGGTCCTCAAGGCGGTTGCCAGTGAAGATGTCGGTAGCGACAATGCTCACCTTCGCGTGTCCGTGCTTGCCGGTCTTGGACACAGACAGGTCGATGACCTTGCACGGGCGCTGGTTGATGCAGATGTAGCCGCCTTTCTTCAAGGCGCCAGCCGCCAAGGGGTACGTCTTAGACGCGTTGTCACCGCCACCCTGGTGCGCGAAGTCGTGGTCCTCGTCAGACATCTTTTGTCCAGGAAGTCTTTATTCGGCTGCGAAAAAAAAAAATCGTGTTGTAAAAAGAAACAAACAAAAGAAAAGATGGAGCAGAAGAAATGAGAATGCCAGAACGGAGGCGATAAGAGAAGTTACTTCTAACCGCTTGAGCACAACGTGACTTTTTCTACGCTCCCAAATGCAAAGCTGTTTGTTTCTTTGATGAGGGGTGCCGCAAGGCAGCACGGTAGACTGAAAAACGGGCATTGCACAAAAACAAATTCGGCAGAAAGCTAGGCATAAACCAGTTTCTTGCTTTAAGCACGTTTATCGCTCAGTTAGTTCATTTACCTACGTTTCTGGCTAACTGGAAATCAAATAGCTTTTTTTTTATATATAAAGAGCATATCCGGTTTTTGTTTCTTAAAGCAATAGAAAACAATTATTCGAACTAAAAGGCTGTGGCGGAAAAGCGCCTAGCAAACTTGACGGCCTTTTTGTTTAATAAGAAACAAAATGCGAAAGGCAAGAAACTGAAAAATGAATATCGTTGCGATGCCAAGGCAGATTAGATCCGTGAAAGACAGAAGACAATTGAAGTCAAACGTGGTTGGGAAGGTGCTGATTCAGGTGCCATTTTAACGACCAACCTCGCCGTTCTTAATAGCAAAGAACAGAATGCAAAAAGGGCTAGAAAAAACTCTACCACATAAGAGTTGCACTCAAGCACAAGCTTAACGACCGCCTAGAACTGCAGAGGAGATCAGAGTGTCTCATTTCTTTTTTTTTGTTCGTACTGTGTCAACCTTTCTGTATTGTACAATCTACCAGGTTCTTTTTTTTTTTTCGTCTGTCGTACAAAGTAGGGAAAGTTGAGCGCAAACCAAAAATACACGTGACTGCGAGCATTAGCCTTACGGGTCTTCTTATGCTCTGTGCATACCAGTAGAGCAATAGCTGTTATGCATCTTTTTTTTTTTTCCTTCAAAGCAAGACATACAAATCGTTGTTTCAGGGAAAAAAAACAGTTTGGTTGATGACCTGCAAAAAAAAAAAAAAGATACCTGCAGTGTATTAACTAGTAAAAATCTAGAATGCCTATCAGACATAGTGAACGTCGACAATACATCCTTTTCCAAATAGCGTGCTTTCAGGCGGATGATCTTGGATCTCGAAAACAAGGCAACTCACGGAAAAAAAAAAAAGCGCGCGTTCGTGCGGTTATGCCTCACCACGGCGAGAATCAATCACAACACCGAGAGAACTTGTTATTCGAGTGCTTCGCTATCAACAACGGGTGAAAAACTCCTCGTTTTCCTCTTTTCTTGTTACGTAGAGTTGAAGCCCTTGCAAAGGTTGAGAACTTCCAAGAAATTAGAAATGTCCTGATTTTACCAACAGAGTGACGCCGTGCGTTTTCCTTCAAGCAAAGCCAAACGGCACGTCAAATTCTCAAGTCTATCCCATGTGTGTAACACAGCACAGTTGCACTTTGCTGAAAATGTGCGGAGGGGAAGCCCCCTCCCCCAAAAAAAGAAGATGAGGGGGGGGGGAGGGGCTCCGGTTTAAAAAAAGAAGAAACGGAAATAGTCTCTAAAGGCGCTCTGAAAGGACACAGAAAAAAAAGCTCTATGGTCAAGAAAACAAAAAAGCACGAGCGGAAGCGACGTAAGTGCGAAGTTCTTTTTTCCTATTCCAATGAATCATGTAATAACTTCTTGGACTGGCGTAACCTGCAAAACGTTCGTTTTCTAGCACGTGATGCTCATTGCCAACAAAATGCGAGTAGCTTCTTTCTCTACGCGCACACCATGGTTCAGTTGCTTCAGTGCTGAACTGGACTTGGAGCTTCTGGCAATCGTGCACCAAGCCAGCACGTAAAAAAGCGTGTATTGACCTGTAGATCGTCCGTACCTTTGTGACTTCTCGCTCCTGCTCACAACTACCTTCTGTCCCACGATGCCGAACTTTGTATTCAACAGGAAGCTTGTCTGAAACCATTATTCCTTTCACAATGAGTCATTGGGGCGAGTTTGTTTCGCCTGACGCACATTCGGCATCATCTCCGGAAGCTGCTGCGAACTACGCCCAAAATGACGACGAACCAAAGTCAGAGTCATTTTCAAAAGCTCAAATTGACGAAATCGAACGGCTGCTTGACCGCATTGGAGCAAATAGCTTTGTTGACGACTATTTTCTTGATGAAGTACACGATGGCGCGAAAATGCGGCCGGCGGCCTCTTTGCCCTGCAAAAAAAAGCACGGACAACCTGCTCCTGAGCGCTCACAGCGACGGAAAAACGCGATAAGTACGGAAAGGGAGCGTCTCTGGGAAGCTCGCATCAAGGATGTACAGACTTATTTGGAAAGTAAGAAAAGCAACACCACACGGGCAATAATGCAAGAAAGGCAATATAGGAAGCAGGTCCACCAGTCCAAGCCTTGGCGGAGAGTTCATCGCGCCGACAGCATGCAGTCATTCGCAGACCCTCAAAAAGACCCATTATCGGAGTATCTTATTCAGCCAACTGATCTGAGAACATTTATTGAATCGCGAAGCGTTTAGATTTCTTTCAGAGACCGTGCACATTCTCCTCTATTATCAACAAAACCGAAAAGCACTGACAGAAGCTGTTTGGTTCAAATAGCTTGTATGCGAAGTTATTATTCCTATTAGTTATTATTATTATTTTCTAGCCTGGCGTGGAAACAGTGGATCCTATTCCGCACTCCCTCGTTGTAGTGAGAACTTGCGAAGTGTCAACATTGAACCTCTTTCTCTCCGGCAAGGTTTTCGTCACGAGTTTGTCTTTGTTGTGTACCAGCAAGTATTAACGCCTCTCTTATATCACCTTCATCTGCGTGCCGTTTTCCTAGCAATTGGGCCTTTTTCTCTTCTCTTTCCTCGTTTTTCTTTTTCCCCTCTACCAGGTTTGTTATATCCTCTTTTGTTGTTGTCTTCTGTGTATCGAAGTGGGAAAGGTTGCTGAGTTGTTTCCCTCACGCGATCATTTGTAGAAAATCTCATTTAATAATATCTGCCTAAAGACATACAGCAGCAACACAACAACAAAAGAAGCTCCTTCCTTTTAAGCAAGCAAACAAACAAACAACAACACAAAAAAAAAAAAAAAAAAGAAGAAAGAAAGAAAAAAAAAAAAAGAATGTCTTCTGAGGAAGTCGAGCATCAGCCAGTCGAGGAGCACGTCGAAGATGCACCGGCAGAGAAAGCGGCTCCCAACGTGGAGGAGCAAATAGCGGTACCCGAGGACGAACCTCATGCTGGCGAGATCGCTGAGCCTACCGAAAAACAAAAGGCAAACACTCCGGCAGAAGAGGATGCGGCTGACGAGGACGATCTCGTTGGCAAGGATCTGTCCGACCCACGCGTTTTCAAGATGGCTATGCAAGAAGTGGACGAGTGCTACATGTCTGTCATTCGCGGTCTTGGCGCCTTTAGCCAAGAAGACGAAGAGGTGTTTGGAAATGCAGTGGATATTTGCAACGACATTATCACGATGGAGCAAAACCTGTTTTCCGATGAGCCTCCGTATGTGGCGGATTACATTGCCACGTACCGCGCAAAGACAGACGCGTACAACAACTCCGTGCAGCCGGCGCAGACAATCCCGACTGCTGAGGACACGCCACGGGACTGGGAGGAGCGCCGCGCCTATGTGGATCCCAGTGTTCCACTCATGCTGCCCTTCGACGCTGAGCGTTTTAAGAAAAAGCACCCGGCGTACGCGCAGTCCGAGGGTACGTACCATGATCTGTTCTACGGTGACGGGTCGAAGGTTGTATTCGAACCCCCGGCGGACAACAAGCGCAAGCAGATCGAGGAGGAGCAGAAAAATGTCTACCGCCCGCCGAAAAAGCCACCGCAGAATTTTGATCCTCCGCTGAAGAAGCCGATGCGTGTTTCTGCCGATTTCGTTCCCTCATGTGCAGATCCGAAATACCCGCGGAACGCGAATCATGCCAAGTCAACGAAGAAGACTGACTCTAAGAAAGGGCAGAGGAAGAGCGTCAGCTCACAGTGATTTGAAGTTTGGACTGCACTTAGTGTTTCTCTTTACACTTCCTTGTATCGAAATGTCCCTTTCTGAATTTAATAAAAGACCTTTTTTTTTTTTTTACTGTACCGTTTTTTTTTTTTTTGTATTTTCCGTCCTTTTCTCACCTTGAAGTCTATACCTTGTCCTCATGTTTTTTTTTTCTAATTCTAATTTTGGCGTTTTTTTTTTCTTGTAGCATTCGAAGAGAAATAAAAAAAAAAAAAGAATGAAAAATTGTTTATTATTTTGGGTGGGCGAGAGAAGAAGTGAGAACATCTCTGAAAAGGCATGAAGACACTGTTTTAATTACAGTGTAAAGTGCCTGCGATGCACAAGCGTGCCGAGAAGAAAAAAAGAAAAGAAAAGAAAACTGCTGCAGTCGTTTCTGGTGTCTCGAATGTGAGGTACACTTAAATCTGGTGTTTCATTTTTTTTTTTCTTAAAAACCAAAGCTGCCTTGCTTTGCAACCTTTGAATCTGCTTCTCTTCTTTTTTTAAGTGAAAGCGGCTTTTGCTGACACTGCTTTCTGTGTTCTTACCTGTCGGCTTTTTTTTTTTTTTTTGATGCACAGTGCACACCATCGCATACAAGCAGAAAACACAAAATATCCAGGTCTTGCTACTCTGCGATGGCGGTACGCGTCGTGTCCTCGCTCTCCGAGCTGCAGGCTCTCCTGAGCCAGCCAAAACTAACTGTGGTAGATTTTTTTGCCACCTGGTGCGGACCGTGCAAGGCCATTTCGCCGCTTATTGAAAACTTGGCAGCTTCAAAGCCGCATGTCAATTTCGCAAAAGTTGACGTTGACCGCACTCCTGACGTTATGCAGGCGTACCCAGTGAGAGCGATGCCGACCTTTTTCTTTTTCAAAGGCGGCAGCGTCGTCAAGAAGTTTGAGGGTGCGGATATCAACTCTGTCTCACGCTTAGTTCAAGAATATGAAATTGTGCCACTACCGGCGATTCCCTCAGACGAAGTGCTTGCGGGCATGAAGCCGCGGGATCTGCTTTCTCTCATGCGCCAGCATTTTATTCCTACTACAGGTCTGATGGAAAAGAGTGAGCTTATCGAGGAAATCAAGAAGTACCGCAAATGAACGTCATTCAAGTGCCCGATTTGTTCGAGGGCTTTCTCTTTGGTGCTATTTCTTTGTATACTGTTATTACGTGCTCGGCTGCTGTGTAGCTGCAACTGCTGGAAAGGCAGAATTGCTATTTTTGGTTATTATTATTCTCACTATTACTACCACACTTCCTTCAAAAAAGGCTGTCAAACTATAAGGCTATCTACGCAATGGTACATCTTTTTGTTTTGTATCTCTCTTCCTTGTGTCTTTTATCGGCGCTTCATGTCAGCCTACGCGCTTTTACACTGCTTCCGGTAATATATCAAAAAGGCGTTCAAGCAAGTGCTTCTTACAGCTGTCGATTTGGGCTTGTGTCTAGTGGCGTCAATGCTGTTTTTTTTTTTTTTTGCTTATTACAGTAGTGCTCTGCTGAAACGTGGCGAACAGGCTTCCTTTTCTCTGAGCTTCAAATAGATCTTGCCTTCCCTCTCTTCAACATTTCTTTTTTTTTTTCTTCTTCCCATTTGTGCTTTTCAACTGCGAAAAGCACGAGCTTTTTTTTCTTTCTACCATTGGTTTTCTGTTCTTCAGTCAATCAGATTACGCACGCGAGCAGAGCAACCATGTACGGATCTAGCGAAGACCAAGAGCTTCGCGCTCTTTATCAATTTGGGCAGCCGGACTCTTCCACTAATTTGAGGACCACAGAGCCAGAGCCTACGCCCGCGCTCAACAACCAGGGAGGAGGTAACAATGGCAACGGTGTCGGGCAGGATACCTACTCGCCCCGCGAGGAGCCCTACGACGGCATGCCCTCATCTCCGGGAGCGTTTGCGACGCCCAACGATACATATGTGCCTACTGGGAATGGAAACATGGGCTCGAATACTGGGGCGTCTTTTGTCGCAGCGGACGAGAAACGCCATCACAAGGAAGGAGAAAAGAAGAACATTCTCAAAAAGGCGCTGGGGATGGACAAGAAGAGCACGAAAGGCATGACGGACGAGGAGAAAAAAGCCTTTCAGCTGCAAGAACGGTGGAAGAACGCCATGCTGGAGGAGCAGCGCCTCAACGAGCTTGAGACTCGTGTTGCTCAGCAGGAAACACTAACCGGTGAACTCGGACAGGCACCTAACTTCCCGCCAAAGTTCCTGTGCATTCGCCCACTTGTGTTCCACAAGATCGCCGCCGTTCCGCAAGCGCGCCGATTGTTCGTGACAATTGCTTTCTGGGACTGGGTCGCTGTCTGCATTATCCTCGTCGCGAACTGCCCGATCACAATCGCCTGCAACTACGCACCATGGCTGCCGAAGTGGGACAAAGACCGTTCAGATGACATCAAACACGGCCTGAATCTTGTGCTTGCCTGCGTTTACCTCGTAGGCATCCCGCTCAGCTTCTTCATTTGGTACTGGCCCATTTATCAGGGCAACTTCAAGCAGTATCCGAATCAGCACGTATTAGCGATGAGCGGTCTTATTATAGCTCTTGCGCAAGCCATTTTTGCGTTCGTAGGTCCTTGTAGTTATGGCTTTTGTGGTATTCTGTCCTCAAAGTGGGTTGGAAAGACACGTAAGAGCGGCGTTGTGGCGCCGATGGCGATCGTGACAGCGCTGTGGGGGGCACAGGCTATTTTTACTTGTTACATGATCGTCCAGGAGTTCATTTACTACCGCAAGGATTTGGCCGTACGTCGAGCTTTGCGTCGTCAGCAAGCAGTCCCGGGTCAGTGAATGTGGGGACAAAAAGGAAAAGGTTGCCAGCCGCGGAACAGAGGACAAAGGCGAGCCAAAGGGCTGCATTGCTTCTTGATGCTTTAAATCGAAGGAGGCTCTTTTTCCTCTTCCGCTTTGTGCGATGCCAACACGGTTGCTGTATACGGCTTTCAAGGCAGCGGTGTGGAAGGGAAGCTGCTAATTCAGAGCAACAGCACGCACAGCTTGGCTTGAACAGATTCAATCACCTGTGCAGCCGTTGTAAGTGTCACAAGCATGAACTTGCTCCGCGAGTGATTTCGGCGAAGTATGTGGTAGTAAGGTTCCGCTCCTTGCGGAGACGAAGAGTCCTGGGAGTGCGCGTGGGTGCAAAAGGGCGAAGCAATAAAAACGCTCACTTTTTCCTTTGACGTACTGTTTTTCTATACTAACATTTTTTTTTTCTTATTTGTGACTTGTTCTTCATATCGTTAGCTCTTGTGTCTGTTTGTTTTTGCTTGTGCGACATTAAGAGCTGCTCTTCTTGTCACCTGCTTTCGATTTTTCACTTGTTGGCTTGCCTGTACGCGTGCATTTTTAAAACTAATAACTTGTCATTTGCTATCAATGTCTCTACTGCAATCTTTTTTTCTTCTTCCATTCCTCACAAATTATGAGGGTTTCTAATCGGTCAATGAAACGTGCATTTACGTGACGAGGTAATAGTGGAAGGGCAACACGTCGCGGAAGAAAGTTATCCCCTCTTAACTTCTGGTTTTAACGCACCGCTTAACGTGTCAAGTACTGTCAGTGAGCTCACAATTGCTGCTGCTGTTGTGTCGCACTCCTTTGTATTTTGCCGAGTTTTAGCGCTGCGCATTTGCATGATGACGAGACAGCCGTCTTCACCAGCACCGTTTTCCAATCTCTCCTTGCTGCTTATTGCTGTTGTTATTGTTATCATTGTTTTCAACTCTTCGTTTTTTTTTTTTTCTTCTCCTGCATATATTTTTTTTTTACATTTCCATAATTTATGGCGCACAATGCATGCAATGCAACACTCACATCTATCAATACGAACGTGCATCTGTATCATAAGCGGTGAACGGTGGCTGAACTTCTTTTTCTTTTCCTCTTTGCTCTGCTACTGCTGCCGTTGAGCACACAAACACACACGTGGAGACAAAGTGGTGGCAGAGGAGACCATCAAACAAGACAGGGAGTGTCTTACGCCTGTTCAGTTCCCAACTGCCCTCGCGCGTTGGTGCAACCGCCTTCGTCTCCGTGTACTTGTATAGGTAACAACAGCCGTAGCACATCTGTTGCATGCCTGCTGATATTCTGTTTGTCAAAACTATACCTTGCTGTTTTTTTTTTTTTTAACATTTCGCTGTTTCCTTTGCACTTTGTATTTTTAACGACTGCTGCGTGTTTTTTTTTTCTTGTCAACAACGTGCTCCAGCTGACAATAATGCGAAGCACCTCGTCAGATGCGGGGTCGGACGAAGTTGTGTCGTCCGAACCGCGCACGGAGGAGAAGCGTCTCAAGAAAGGAAAGCGCAGCTTGCTCCGCTACCGTGTCGGACCTGGCACGGCAGCCCTGAAGGCAGACAAAAAAAACGAGGATGAGATGTTTAACTCGACTGTGGTGGTGACGAGCAGTCCGCCGCCGTTCGACGCGGATGAGCTGCGGACGCCGACGAATATCCAGCTACGCGAGGAGGTCTTTGTCCATTATCCTTCGTCTGCCCTGGACTCCCCTGTATCGGCCACGGCGGCCGAGGTGGCGGCGGCGGATACGCAGAGTCATAGTCTACCACTGCAGCCCAGCTTGCGCCCTTGTGCGAGCGGTGCGGGCGAGCCAAGTCACCATGGTCCGATTCAGCACGAGCAAGATCATGACTGCTGCCCTTTCACGGCCATTCGTCGCTCCGAATGGACGCTGCGCACCGTTGCAAAGATGCGCCGTACCTCGCCGTTTGACTGGTCGTACCTCCTCACAAGCTTTAGCGTAAAAAACGCCTTCATGTTCTATCCGCCGCCGCCGACGTACGGCTTTTTTCGCGACGAGGACGGCGGCATTCAGGTGCGCAGCCAGACTGGCAAGCGTGCACCACGGCTTGACCACGAGCGCATCGAGTACCTGCGGCGCAAGTGCCGTTTTTCCGATAAAGTGCCAGATGACTTGGTGGGCGGCGCGCTGCACGGCATCGCGGGTGCCAACCAACGGGATCACGGTGGCGGTGGCAGCGACGACGACTCGGAGCCGAGCTTCAAACTCATCTTCATTCCCTGGGAGAACGACGTGCAGTCGTACTACATCCGCGACGGCGCCGTCATGTTTGGTCGACGTGTGCGCATGGGCCGTCCGCTCTTCGCGCTCGCCTGGCCATGTCCCATCCCGTGCAGCATAATCCGGCCGCATCGCCGCATGTCGAGCCACGTATGCATTTTCTTCCACTGCAACGGTGAGGACATCGGGCGGCCATCGTGCCTGCGGCTCTTGACGCTGGCGAACGCGCTGCACATGACCATCCTAGTCCCAGAATACCCCGGCTACGGGCTCTTTGAGGGCAGCCCTTCTGAGGCTTCCATCAAAGGCGCCATGGAGCGCGTCGTGGAGTTTCTTTTTGCAAGCGACCCCAGCTTCACGCCATCGCGGCTCATCTTGATGGGCCACTCCATCGGCACCGGCGTCGCGATCCACGTGGCGAAGTTCATTAAACGGATCTTTCTCAAACTGCACGACTCCCCCGACCTGAACCGTCAGGTCCCTTACGCATGCCCCATGTCCCGCAATCACGGAAACCTGGCCGAGTTCGGGACAACCCTGCAGTGTCCACCCAACTCTTTTGTCACACCGTTTAGCGCCGAGCCGGCGGCACCTCCTCCGCGGAGGAGTGCCAGCCAGCTGCGGGAGTTCAGCCCATTCAACGCACTCCTGCGCTCCAGCGCCGCCGACGGCGGTGACAGTGGGCGGCGTGCCTCCAACGAGGCGGCGGAGGAGACCACGGTCACCGGGGCGGGCCAGAACGCGGCACACACGCCCCTGCACGCGCCGTACGGCAAGTCCGGCGGCGACGGTGCTCGCCGGCGCAGCGGGGCGAGGGGGACGCCGGCGTTTTTCTGCCCGCACTACGCCCTCGGCGGCGTCATCCTTCTGGCCCCATTCGCCTCCGTCCGCTGCGTGGAGAAGTGGAACACGCTGAAGCATCACGGCTTCAACTTGCAGGAGCTGGAGCGGCGCCGCCTCTCCGTGCCGGAGGACGTACTCGTGCCCGCGCCAGAGGAGTGGGCCGAGGACGCAGGCGAGCTGCATGGCACAGGGGCAGACACGCCCAGCATGGAGTTTCTGCGGCCGTCCCCGCTGCTCTTTGACCTGGCCAGCCACGTCTCCTTCAACCGCTTCCTCACCATCGACGTCGTGCGGGAGCTGCAGGACGAGGTGGGCTTCTTTACATACACCCCGCTGCTGCTGCTGCATGGTGCGCAGGACGTACTGATCCCCCCCATCAACTCCGTCGCCATCGCGTCGAAGCTGCGTCAGGCGACCGGGGGCCGCACTACGAAGGTATACCTCGGCTTCCTGCACGACGAGGGCCACAACAACCTTCACTGCTCGCACATCATCCGCCGTTTCTACAAGGACGTCATTCTCTTGCCGCACCTGCGTGCAGAACAGGAGCTGCGTGAGGAGCTCGAGGAGACACTGCGGAACGGACTCGGCACGAACAACGTCACCGACGGCGGCGACAGGCCAGCGGTAACGGAGCCGTTGGCCGACTCGGCGTCCATCGCTCACAAAGCCACCGTTGGCCCTCCACCCGTGCCTCCGACAGCGGCCACGGCGGCGACGGAGGGAGCGGGAAACGGCGTATCAGCCGAGCCGCACGTTTTCGAGGTCACGCCGCGGCGTGCGCCGCCGCCGCAGTGCACTTCCACCACCCCCACAAATCGCAGCACTGAGCCGTTTGACGAGGAGCAACCGGAGCTGCCGCCGTCGGATTCGGTCACGAAGAACCCCGGCGACGGAGACACGGGCGCCGCACCGGCCGCAGCGGCGGTGGTGGCAGCGCCGGAGGCGGGGATGGCGGTGGCCGAGATGGTGCCGCAGCCGACGGAGCCGTACCTGTACTTCATTGAACCTGCGTACTCCGAGGAGGGGGCGACGTGGCTGGCGAACGGCAACTTTTCTGGCCCGGTTCGCATCCGCCTTCTGCACCCGACGCAGCGGCACAGCTTCATGACGGAGCTTTCGCCACAGACACCCGCCGCGAACTACGGTGTCTCACCCGACGCGAACGTGTTCGTCACCCGGCCCGTCGACCCCTTGCGGCACACCTCGCACCACCAGCGCCAGAGTCACAAGCAGCATAGCAGCAAAGATCGCTCGATGACGGTACCGCCCTCGTCCTCGCACGCCGCGCCAACACAGCACCCGCGAGCGCGCAGCGCTATCCTTCCGTGCGGGATGCAGGCGTGCCACATCAGCGAGCAGTTCGAGGGCTCTTTGCGGGACACGCTGCACCGCACGCAGCCCCCCAACGTGAGCTTTGCGCCGGCGGCGACGATGCTGCACATCGCACTCTTCCACCACCTCGACTACTACGACGTCGGCAGCATCGCGGTGGCCTCCGTCACAAGGTACTCCGTCGACGCGACGGTCGCCTTGGAGCAGTGGCGCCGCTTCCGCCGCCGTCACTTTACTCTCCGCTGCTTCATCGCGCTCTACTACTTCGTGGCGGGCTCCTTCTTCATCAGCGTCGCCATTTGCCACGGCGTTCTCACGCGCCCGTCACAGCTGCGGCCGCACCTGCCAGCTGGTGCGTCGCCGGAGCCGTACCACCTGGATGCGCGAGTGATCGTGTGGGGAGTGCTGGACGGCTTTGCCTATTTCCTTCTCGGCGTTGTTCGCTTCTACCATACCCGGCTGGGGCTGGGCAACCTGAGCAAGTACATGGACACGCCGATTAGCGTGGTCGCGCTGTACGCGACGTGTCGCGTGGCGGCCTACGTGGTGTGCGCCGGTGTGGGCATCTTCATGGCGATGATTATCGCCCTCACCCCGCCCAACCGCGGCGGTGTCGACTGGGACCGCTGGTCCGACTTGCCCTACAGCCGGCGGGTGTGGATTTCATACCTGCCGCGCTGGACCATGGTCACTTCGGCATCGATCCACATCTTCTTCTTTATTGCCATCTTCCTCACAAATCACTGAATCAGCAAACCAGCGGCGAGAATGGTGTTTTTTTCCTGATTTTTTTTTTTTCTCAAAAGTTGTAGTCCGTTATAGCCAACACTGTCTACGGCAACCCATGCTTTTCTTTGTTGTTTTGTATTTACGAATAAAAAAAAAAAGTAAATTGCAGTTTTTCTTAGGCTCTTTTTTTTTTTTCGCAGCATTCCTTCTTTTTCCTGCTTTTTTTTTTGTTCACTCCGTTTTCGCGACATGTCGCTTATTGTTATTATTATTATTATTGTTGTGGCTTTAAACGATTGAGAAATTCTAACAGTCACATATCATCCAAAAAAAAAAAAAAAAGATGTGGCGTCATTTCAAGTTCTTTTTTCTTTTTTTGCTCTTGAACTGCTCGTTTGTGGAGGCGCAACAGTCCTGATAAGACGTGAAAGAAGTCCGCATAGAAAACAAAAACAAAACAACAGTAGTAACAACAAGATTTGCAACCACGCTCGCTCATGTTAAAGGCTTGCTACGTGTTTCATTTAGTGAGGTTGTGTGCAAGAAGAGGCACACTTCTGGGGTACGCAACGTCGAACGTTTTTTTTGTTTCGTTTGCAACGCCAAAACAAGTAAAAGGACACGTAGAAAAAAAAAAAAAAAACAACAGTGCTTTTTTTTTTCCTGCTTTCCAACACTTTGCCTTTCTCACAATTGTGTTTAACTCACCTTTTGTGATCTCTCAAAAGAGAGTGTGTTGAAAAGCACAGAGTTCACGTTCACTGGAGAAAGTAAACGAACAGAAAAGTACAAGGCCGAAAAGCAAAAAGAGAGGGGGGAGGGGGGTGGAATCGGTTACGATGAACCCGAAGGGCGGCAACTACAGAGGCCGACCGGCCCGCGCGACGGGTGGAGGCAGCAGCAGCAACACCCATGACCCTTCCACTGCTTCTTCCTCACTGGCGCACGCAGAGAAAAAAGACGACGGCCACGTTGCCCCCACATCCACGACGGAAACAGGCGACTTCACCATAATTCACGCTATCCTTCACAACCGCGGCAACCCGCGCCTGGACTCAGTGCAGCGACTTCTGCTGAATGTTATGTCTGGGGCTGCGACGGTGGTGCGCGGCACCGATTCACAGCGGCGCTTCACTAGCACCTATACCGAGTTCTGCCTCAATGCAGTGCGGTGTATGGCGGACCTCGAAGAGGCTGTGTTTGAGCACACCCATCCGGGGAGGCGGGCCGCCGATGCCGCCGAGGACGAGATTGCCGGCATTGCCGAAGACGTCTTCCTCAAGCAGGTGGCCGCCTACGTGTCCACTCACACCAAGTCGTTGGGGCTGGCGTACCTGGAGCACGTGGCGCTGGGTGCTTTGGAGAAGCAGCAACAGCAGCAGCGAAAGCGGGAGCGGGCCAGCGGTGGGAGCAGAAGCGCCGGCGCACGAGCCGCCAAGGCCAGTCGCACGGGAGGTGCGAGTGGATTCGGAGGTGCCAGCAGCCGCGGCCTTGGTTACAACGGTGGCAGTAGTGGAGGGGTGGGAAGTCGCAGCAGCAGCGCCAACGGCAACGCGGTGGCTGGCGCCGGCAGCGTCAACGCTGCTTTTGACAGCCTCGGCCTCATCGATGCGCAGGACACGATGCGAGAGGCACTGCAGATTATGGAACAAGAGAGGAACGCGGCGGCGAGTAGGGGAGGTGGCAGCAGCAGCAGCAGCACTGCTCGGCGGCGTGGGCCACAGCAGCAGCAGCAGCCGACGGCGGCGGTGACCGCTTCCATCACCAAAGGCTACGACGCAAGACGCGGCACCGGTATCTTCGTCTCGAAGGCGCCATCCTCCACCGGGGATCAAGTCGTTTACGACTTGCACAATCAGCAGCTGAAGCTGACAAGTATACCAGAATTGGCGACGCGGCTGCAGCCGTGGACGACGTCTCTCACTTCCAGTGGTGTTTTTCTGGAACGCGTCACGATGGAGCGTGAGCGCAAGGGCGGCAGCAGCAGCGGCAGCGCAGGCGTGGTCAACGGTGGACCAAACAGCATGAGCGGCAGCAGTATTCCTCACAGTTCTCACGCTGAGCCCGTGAAAACGACGCTGGACGTATGCCTCTCGCCAACACCGATGGAGCTGCTGCGCCAGTACGAGGCTCGTGAAGCCGCGCTCGCCGCAGAGCCGCAGCCGTGGCTGCCGTCGTCGCAAAGTCTGTCGGCCGGCCCGTACAGCGTCGTCCCCTACGCGGGCAAGCGTGAACAGATGAACGGGGGGTCGCCCCGTTCAACTGCGGCACTGCCGCCTTCCCCACCGCCTCACGCGACGCTGGCAGGCGAGGGCACAACGGCCGCCGCGCCAGTGCTCGATGCCGACAGCGTCGGCGGCGTCGCCTCGCCAGGTGCGGAGGCGCTGACGAGTTTTGCTTTCTTTCCCGCGGTGCGGGAGGACATGACGCTGACGTGTCTGCCGCCATATGTGATTGCTAACGTTTCACACCTGGGTGTGTCTCGCATGGAGTTTGTGTACACCATGACACCTACGCCGAAGCAGCCGTGAGAGCGCAACGCTTCGCATGAACGAACGAACAACCAACCAACCAACCAACAACGTCAACAAGAAAGCAGAAAAGGAAAGAAGGAAAAAAAATGAAAAGAGCTGAATTATATGTTATGATGATGATGATGATTGTCCCTTTTTTTTTTTCCTTTACGCACAGGACGGTGTGTGTGTGTGTGTGTGTGCTTGCGACGTCGTTGAATTGCTTCACAGCTTTCATCCTACAATTGATATAACTGTGTGATGCAACCTCGTTTTTTTTTTTAATAGATACACACAGTCGATTGCTTGTGGTGATGGTGCTTGTGCCTTGACAGCTAGAAGAGAGAGAGAGAGCGGGAGTGAGGAAGATCTGCTAAATGTGAGTCGATTGGTTTCAATCTCTCTTTTGACGACTGCTTCGTTGCTCTCCCTCTTTTTTTTTTTTTCCTTTTGACCCTTCAAACTCGTTTACGAGAGCGATTTTGCACAAACACGAAGAGAGAAAAAAGAAAAAAAAAACGAAAAGAAAAGGGAGAGGTGCTTCACAGAGCATGCGTGTATGCGCGTAAACGGCACGCCCCACCGCGTTTCGTCGTCCCTTGCATCCTATCCAGCTCTGACTGCTGTGGCGCGCGCTCCACGGACGACTTTTCCATGGCGTCTGCCGCCGCGGCACGCTTGCAACACTTGCTGCATAGCTTCGTCTCACACAACCTTGACCATGGCGTCAAGAAGCTCGTGCCCGACAGCTGCAACGACGTTTCACCGGCGACGTCGCTCGTAGTGGCCCTGGATGCGACGGAGACGTTGGAATGCCTGCCGTTCTACGCTGCCTCTCTCCAGCCGTTATCGCTCAACGACGGCATTTTGCAGCTGACACACGTGCCACTTCTCACACACGCGCCACGCGCGTCGAAAAGAGACACGTTCACGTCACTTCTGCAATTTCTGGGCAGTGTTGTGGAGGCACACTTGCACATTTTTCTCCAAGACGTGTCGGCCGGGCCGCCTTTCAGAGACCCGAGTGTTGCCGTTTCCGCACCCGTTCGCAGGCGTGGCAGCAGCGCGGACAGCCTTGACGAGGAGGAGGCGGAGAGCGACCAGGAAGAGGACTCCTGTGCTGCAACGCCGCAGGGCTGCGATGGCGGGCCGCGGGTGAACTTCATTGCCTGGGTGGCCCTGGAGGTTCACCGCCGCCTCGCCGCAGAGGCGGAATCGTCGTTGCGGGAGCGCCGTGCGCGCGGTGGCACCGCTGCGGTGGATGCGGGAGTGCGTACCGCTGCCTACGCTCAGTGGGAACAAGCTGTGCGGTGCGGGTGTCTCGATGCACTCGCACCGCACGTAGCTGGCCCCGCTTCACCGACAGACGCCGTTGATGACGGATGTGCTGCTGCGGAAGAGAAATGCGAGGGTGGGGGTGCAGGGGCAGCAGCGTTGAAGTGCTCGTTGGACGCGTACCGCGGCAGCGAGGACGTCTTCACCAACGAGCCGCACTTTTTCTCGACCCTTGTGCGAACAAAGCTCTTGCCGTACGTGAAAGAACGTGTGACAGGGCAAGTGACATGTGGTAGTGTGGATGAAAATGGTGTCGCGTTGGCAGCTGAACTGCGTCAATGGGCTCGCTCCTCCACGCGTGTCAGTGTTGCATCGTCGACCTCCTTTGCGGTTACGGAGGGCGACGAGCACAGCAAGGACGACCTAGACCCAGCGCCCGTGCCCGCCTTCCAAGCAGGTAGTTGGAAGCGTCTCGTGCAGCTTCTTCTCGGCCGCACCGTCCTACCGATGCTGGACGGCGGTGACGTGTACGAGGAGAGTGGGCTGCTGCGACCGCAGACACCCGCGTTGGTGGCGGCGTACGTGGCGGCTGCTGTGGTGAGCTCTCTCGTACCAGGTGTGGTGAGCGCGGCGTCGCGATGGCTGGACAGCGTCCTCTTGAGCGTTCACCGCGGGGAACTGTCGTCACGTACGACCACAGATCAACGCCTGCGCTGCAGCTTTCAAGAGCAGGAAGAAGAGGAAGAGGAGGGCGCGGCTGCGGTGCAGCACGCACTCGACGTGTGTGTGCGATCGTTGCAAGTTGTGCCCTTGCCCTTGTGTGATGGCCTCGATGCGGGTCAGCGCTCCGATGCACAGGTGGCCGGAGGCTGGCTGCTGCCCTCGCCTGGTGGAGGTGGAGGTGGAGGCAGAGGTGCTGCGTCGCCCTTGCAGGCGTGGCGACACGACGCCCATGGCGCACGCGTCAGCGGCTGGCGTCGCGCTGTGGTACTGCCTGGTTTGTCAATTGCTGCGACGCGCATCTGCAGTCTTGCCCCTGTGCAGTCCTCTTACTTGTTCTCCGTACAGAATGGGGCACGACACGCCGGCACGTCCGACGCGACGACGCCGGCGGGCAGCTGCGTTGCGTCGCCCGCTGGTGCGCTGACTTCGTTGCTGGTGAGGGATGCGCAGCTGGATGCATCGGCAGTACCAGGACACCGGGGAACAGCAACAGCAACAATAACAGTAAGTGTGCTCAGCGCTGCGTCGTTGCGCACGGTGGAGTGGCTGCTGCTCTTCACCGAGTTGCCCGACGACGAGGTGAAACTGGACCGGATTCGCGCCTCTGTGAATGCCAGCGTGCTCACCGGATGGGTGGTGCTGGTGGTGCAAGCCTCCGTCGCCAAGGCGACGTTGACGACTATCGAGTCTGCCTGGGGCAGTGCAGAACGCCCGGTGCTGGTACTGAGTGCGGTGGGGCAGTGGGGACTGCAGCAGCTGTCCCTCCGCTTCGACGAGGAGGCAAACACGGCTTTTACCGACCCTTGCGCGCTACGCGGGGTGCGACGAGGGGATAGGTGCAACGGCTTCGACGGCTGCGGTGTGGCAGCGCTGCTGCTGCTGCACACAGAGCGTAGAGAGCAGCTGTTGTTTGTGGTGGGTGCGACTGGGCTGGCGAACACCGAGTCCGTTGAGCACGGGAAAGCCCACCCTGTCGATTCGCCACAGGCGCGCGCAGACGCGAAGGCTTCGCCTCCGGCCCCACCGCTGCCGTCCATGTCCATGTTCTACGCGGACTCTTCTTCCGGTGACGACGAGCACAACACATCCACGAGCAGTTCAAGTTTGCGGCATGGCAGCGATGAAAGCCGTGATAACGACAACAACAACAGCAGCAGCAGCAACAGCAACAGCAACAGCGGTGGGAGCAGCTGCTTTTCCACACCTTCTTGTTCTGTGGAAGCGTCAGCGCGAGAGCGGGCCGCGCGTAGGCTTGTGGCGTGGTACGGCAACACGGAATCGGACATGCCTTTCTTTCCGGTCGTCACGCGCAGCGTGCTCCTTGGCGCCACCACACGTGGCACACAACGTGAGCTGACGTACCTGGTCGTGTACTGGTGGCGGCTCTTGCTGCATCGCTTGGTCCTTCCGCACGAGCTGGCGGCCGCGGTAAATGCGCGCGGGTCACGGAGTGCCAACGTGGCTGCCATGCAGTGTCTGGACACGTGCATTGCCACCATGGGACTTTCCACCTCTCAGACGTTGCCCTGCGCACATGGTACTCAGCTTCACCGTCTGCATCTGCTGCGTGTGCTTCGTGAGGCGCTCTGGTCGTATGAGTTGCTCGCGATCCAACATGACGAGGACGGGAGAAGCTTGGACGAGGCGTGGGCCACACTGCAGCAGTGGGTGAGGACGGCGGACAAGCTTCCGGCTGTCGTCGCCGGTGGTGAACCACGCAACGAGGACAGCGAGGAATCAGGCCACACTTTCACCTCTGCGAACTCGTCGGCGGAATCGTGGTTGCAGGTGCAGAGTGCGTACCTGGCGTTGGGGGGCTGCATTGACGAGCTTTGCCGAACCGTAGTGCTCGCTGGAGCAGCGGCGAGTAGCGAAGAGGATGCAGCCGGCGAGGCAAATGACTTGTCATTTTTACCTATGATATAAACACGAGAGGGCGACGGTGTGCATCATTTTTTTTTTTCTTCTGGGATGACTACGCTGTTATGTGTGTTGAGTTTCCTCTGCTGCCCGTAAAACGAATAGTAACAAAAAAAAAAAAGGAGATACGATTAAGGTGCATTTATGAATAAAGAAAGGGGGAAAAAGGCGTAAAGAGGGTTTGACAAGAAGCACGCTTCTTTTGCTCTACTGCGTTACATCAAGATTGCAGTCCTTCATTAAAAAAAAAAAAAGCCTTGCCCTACTGCTGCTTACAATATCCTTTCTTTATTTCCTTATCTCCTCCCCTTTCCTTCCAAACTATCGCGCGCGTTGCTTTTTTTTTTTTTTCGCCACTCTGTCTCTCACAGTTTTCTGCCCCTACCTTCATATTAGGAAATCAAGGTGAAAAGAGGGGCTTCGTCGTGTGACTGAGCTTTGAAACTTTTACGTATCATACAAGCGCACACGGTGGTGGGCGACATTCTCTCTTTCTTGTTTTTATTATCTCTTTTTTTTTTTTTGACCGCCGTGCTGTATCATCAGAGTTTTGTTTCTCCTTTATTTGTATGCGTGTACATGCGTGGGCACCACTAGTTGAACCCATACCGTTCAAGCGTGTAAATAGATATCGGTGACACGTGAAACGTGTTCCTCTTTTTCACGTGTGTATATATTTCATAAACGCAGTTTAAACTCGTGTGTGCGCTGCGGTTTTTTTTTTTTTCTGTTTTACTTTCACTAAAGCTGGACTTGCCGGTTCACACGAAGCGTCCGAATTTGTTTTCAATCCGCCAAGCTTAATTTCTTTTTTCTCTTTGTTCCCTCCCTCAATTTGTTTATAGACAGTATTTGGCTCTTTCTTTTTTTTTTTGTTTTCCGTTTTTTTTTTTTCTTGAAGAGCGGACTCTCGTCTTGAGTGTATAAACAGAGTTTTGGTATTGTGAAAAAAGGTGCCACTACCTTCCCCCTTGCTTCTGTTCCTCTTTATTCTGTATTTGGAAGCTTGCTGCCATCTGTGTAGAAAAAACTGCTTTTTTTTCACTTGTGATTTTATTTGCCAATAATCTTCCCATTTTTTTTTCGGCGGTTCTGTGAGATTTTTAGGTTTATATATATATACATATCTGTTTTCTGTTTCGCTTTTTTGTTTTGATCTCAGTTCAGCCGTGTTCTCTTCTGCACATTCAGTCTTTAAAGAAAAAAAAAAAAAGACAAACATCAACTGTTTCACTTCAGAAAGAGCTTTTTTTTTTTTAAAGGCTCGCTTTTTTTTTTTCAGCTACATTTTCTTACTCCTGTTTTACCTTCTCATCTCCACGAGTTGATAGTTTGGCTTCCCTCCTTTTTTTTTTCTCTTTCAAAAACAAAACAGAACATAACATATATTAGTGTGTGTAGTAGTAGATTGCTTCTCTCTGCGTTGCTGATATAAACACGGTCGAGGCTTTCTCTTTGCACTTGAACGTAAAGTGGCTGGAATTTTTGTTAGGACTCTCGTTGAACTATCAGCATTTTCTTTCTCTTTTTTCTTCCTGTCGTTTTGTGTGTGTAGTGTCACAGTTTTTTTTTTTTTAGTTCAATTCCAGGGTGTGACATACTCTTTGTAGCTTCCCCTTTTTTTTGTTGTTGTTGGACGGCGTGCCGGTTTTTAATTTGCCGACAAGAAGGGAAAAAAAAAAAGAACGAAAACCCCCACAGAATTTGAGTCGAATTGTTTTTCTTTCTTTTCTTTTTTTCTCTGTTAGTAGTTTTACTTTTTTTTGCTACTTTTTTTTTCTTTTTCTCCCTCTCTTAGTCTTTTTTTTTTTTTTTACTTTTACTTTTCTGCTATCCACTTCCTCTTACTCTCTCACACTGTGTTTTTGAACTATCATTTTTCTCCCATTTACTGTTTACGAGTTGCAGCTACGGTGTTGAACAAAAGTTGTTCTTTTGTTTTTTTCTTTTACTAGAAGTTGCATTATTTCTTCTTCGGAAAAGGTGTTGAGACATTCATTCGTCATTTGAATTGCCTTTCTTCGGTCTTCTCTGCTTTTTTTTTTTTCATACAGGCGTAGAGTGGCGGCATGACGAAGCTGTTGAGTAGCTTCCCCAGCGCATCCCCTTCTACGATAGCTAACACACGCAACACCCCCGCCGACGACGAGAGTCGAGGTGAACTCGCAGCATCCCTGCTCAGTACCGTCACCGCCACTGGCGTCCCCTCTACTGAAAAGCGGGGGATGGGTTCACCTCCGCTATCATTACGCGAAGAAGCCGTGGCAAGCCAGCAGCAACGGCGGGCGGAGCTAATGGCGGGCAAGTACACCGGCACTACTGCGACACCGGCCGGGCTCTCGCCATCACACTCCAGCAGCAGAATCGAAGGCGACCACGGTGTCAGCGAACAAAAGCAGCGGCGGCGGTCGTCGCCGTTCAGCGATCGCGAGGACAGTCGCAACTCCAGCGTCGTCTCAAAGGACAGTGCCACGCCGCAACGGCCCAATGGTGGTGGTGTCCCATCGCTGCTTCCTCTTATCCCGTGCGTCGCGGGCACCGCGAAGGACGCCTCGTTACTTGAGCTGCAGACCCCCTCGAATCAGCAACAGTTGCAGCTGCAGGGTCCGCGGACGAGTTCGCCCTCGACGGTGGCAGGGCAGCCATCTGTGTCGCCCGACCTCAGCGCGCGGCGGCAGCAGCGGCCGTCAGTGAGTAGCGTTCGGGACATCGCAGCCGCCTCCGTCGCTGCCGCCTCCACGTCCAACATGAACGCCTCGTGCGGCTCCTTCACCCTTTCCCCTGTTCACAGCACGCGTGACATCTCCGCAACAGGCCTGCGCGGCCCCATTCCTGAAAACGCGCTTGTTGCTGCGTCTTCGCAGTCGCCGATGTCGCACGGCCACGACTCCCATCTGACCCTCACGCCTGCCGTCTCAGCGTACACCGCGACGCCGACGAGGACGGCCAACTCCCCACGCGCGGCTGCCGATGACGGCCGCCGCCACAGCGCGGAAGCGCAGCCGCTGCTGCTGCCGCTGCTCATGCGCTCGCCCGCTTCCCTCTCCTCCAGCTCGCAAGGCTGCCGGCTGACCGGTGGGCTGCTTGACGCCAACGTCAGCGCGGCAGCCGTGGCCGCCACGGGAGCAGCAGCGGCGACGTCGCGGTCGTCCTCCGTGAACTCGATGCGCCGCGACGACGAGGGCCCGCAGCAGGCGTCGTACTCGGCGGCCACAGCGGTGAATGCAACGACGGTGGCGGCGCAGTCCCCGCCCGCCCCGCCGTCCAACCACAACAATATGGAGAGTGCTTTGCGTAGCTTCGCCCCGCGTGGCGCCAGCTCTGGCCTTTACGACTCGGACAACAGTTCTCGCCAGCAGTCGAGTCGCTTTGCCCAGGACGAAAACGACGCCGTGACAAACCAACAGGCTTCCCCCCTCTACCCGACCGAGGCGGAGGAGGTGACCTTCTCGATGGTGCCGGTGATTCCGACGGAGGCCAGTCCACACGGCACCGTGCCGTCTGCCACGATGATGACGGACACCTCCGCCTTCAGCAACTCGCACCCGTCGTTGCCGCCGCCCGGCGGTGGCGGTGGCGTCATGCAGGTTGCCGCGCGGCCCGACTCCGGCAGTGTCAAAAACGGCACTGGGGACCGAGACGGCAGCACCGTGGCTGCAGTGACGGCGGCCCGTGGCGCCACCGAGGCGCGGCGGCCGAGTGACTCCGTTACCGCGGCCGTCGACCTCAAGGCGGCAAAGCGGCGCCTCAAGAAGGAGAAGAAGGTGAGAAAGGCGAAAAAGGCAAAGTACGCGTCGTCGGAGAAGGCCGTTGCAGCAGCCGGGGTGGATGAGGCGAAGCAGCAGCGCGATGGTGACAGCGCTGCTGCGGCAGGTGTCGTCGTGGCTGCGGGCTGCCGGTCCGACAGCGAGATGCAGCGCAGGCGTCAACGCAAGAGGCGGGAGAAGCAGGAGAAGCTGAAGGGCTTGCCGACGGAGGAGCAGCGGCGGTACAGGGCAGAGCACCAACGACGGCGGGCCGCGAAGAAGGCGCAGCGCCGCTCCAACGGTGTCTCGCCTGCGCCGGAGGCCGTGGAGACGGGCGTGATGCCCGAGACACAAGGCACCGGTGCCCACCATCCCACGCCGCCCTCCTCTCTTCCTCTATCGCAGCCGCACGACGCCGTCGCGGCAAGTGGCCCAGAGAAGGCTGCTCCCAACATGATGCCGGCGGCCAACCCGCTTGATGCCACGCAGCCGCCCCTCTCCCTCACACCGAGAACGCCGAGCCTGGACATGCGGGACCTAAGCAGCAGTCACGATAACAAGAACATGGAGGAAGGCAACGAGGGCGTGACGGCAACCGCGTTCGCCATGACGCAGTCCACGCCACAGCTGGCCAGCACGGCCCACCCTTCTGGCAACGGCAATAACGCGGGTAGGGCGACGCTGCTGGGGGCACCCGGCCAGATGCGACGCTGCACCAGTGCGAAGAACCCGTCTGCTCCTCCGGCGGTGCTCTCGGCAGCCCCGCCACACGGCGCCAACAGCTCCCCGCGCAACTTCCGCCGTCGCTTTCTGAGCGAGGCGACGCCGTCGCCCACGCCGCAGTGCCGCACCAACGGCTTTTTGTGCCTCCCGGTGAACGGGGGCGCAGCGGAGCAGCAGCTGCAAGGTCAGCAACTGCTGCCGGAACTGCAGGCGAAAAGCCCATGCAGGGGAGCAGGAGACTTTGATGACGACTGCAACGACAACGACGGTGCAGCTGCAGCGGAGCAAGACGGTAGCATCGCGGATGAGAGCCAGCTGCTGGCACACCAGGCGTTGTACGGCAGTGCTGCCACAGAGGCGTCGCTGCGAGAGAGCGTGGTGACGTCGGCCAACGCGGCGCCTTTCATCGCGCCGCACCCGCCGGCTGCTGCCGCCAGATCCGGTGCGGCGGCCATCCTGGAGCTGAAGCACCAGCAGCAGCAACAGGAGTTTCATCGCCGCGAGTCATTGCAGAGTGCGCCGCTGCCTACCTCGCCCAACTCTGTGAGCAGACTCGCCGATGGCGCAAATGACGCCAATCACGACGACGGCGAGGCCGTTCGTGGAAGCCGTGCTTCTGCCGCTGCAGCAGTGGACGTGGCAGCACCAGCAGCCAACTCGCGGAGCTCGTTGAACGAAGAGGGGGAGCACCAGCAGAATGTGCATGTGTCAGCCGCGCCGAGCGCATCGTTTGGCGCAGCGTCGTCAGCGACGCCGTCCACCGCCGGCGACGGCCTGCACGCGGTGCTCGAGGAATCAAGCCACTCGATGAGCAGGGACAGTGAAGCGGAAAAGGACGAGGAGAACCGCCATCACCACCACGACCATCGGGCTCAGCAGTCATCGTTGGAAAAGCAGCAGCAGCAGGTAGATCGAAAAGGTGCCGCCTCTGCGTCGTCGCAGTCGTCCTATTACTCCTACAGCCACTCCCGCTCCCACTGCCGCGACGGGAAACACCGCGCCGCGGCCAACGACGACGTCGATGTCCTCGCGGGTCAGGGTGCTGCGGCTGTCGTGCAGCAGAAGGATGCGCAGCCGGTGAAGGTGGAGCCGTCGCCCCAACAGCAGCCCCGCCGCTCCTCGCCCGCTTCGTCGTGCTCGTCATTGCGCAGCCGCAGCGGCGACGACGACAGCGACGTCGGCGGCAGCTCCTCCTACAGCTACAGCTACACGAGCAGTTCTGGCAGCAGCTCCAGCAGCAGCAGCAGCAGCGCGGGCAGCATCATGGCTGAGGCTCTACCACTGAAGGAGGGCTGCACGGTTGCCCCGCCTAGTGCGGCTTTTCACGACCTGAAGTGTCGCTACGCGTGTGTGGCGCAGCTGCAGATCTACGCCGAGCCGGCTGTGATTCACGAGTGGAATCTCACAGAGGGTTGCTGGGGCAGCGTGGAGACTTCCGTGGTGCTCAACCCACAGCCCTTCTCTAAGGGCAACATGCGCGCCTCCTACTACATGATCGACTTACGCCGTCTCAATTGCATGCTTGTGGCAAAGCGCTACCTGAAGTCGTCAGTTGGCGAGGATCAGTACTTTGATGACGTATCGATGCACAGCATCGCCGGACATTGGGCCCGCGTCTTCAATGCCATGCACCCACCGAAAAAGGTTCGATTTGTCCCGGCGGCGGTGCTGGTGCTGCCGAAGCGCAACCCGCCGCTCATTCTCGCGATGGAGCCGCTGCTGACGGGCAAGTTTGTGAAGTACAACAACAACTGCGGCTACGTGCGCCGCAACGCGCGCTGGACACCGCAGGCTTTCTCCCACTTCACCTATCAAGCCAGCAATCACGAGCTGATGGTGGTGGACATTCAAGGCGTGGATGACTACTACACCGACCCGCAGATCTTGAGCCCTGACGGGGAAGGCTACGGCCGCGGCAACTTGGGCAAGAAGGGCATCCGTCGCTTCTTGGAGAGCCATAAGTGCAACGATGTCTGCCGCGCCGTCGGCCTGCCGCCGCTGCGGTGCAACTCGAAGGGCGTCATGGTCGCGCCGCTCATAACGCCGGGCAGGAACGCCGCCACGCCCTCCCTCCCCGCCACCCCGGGCGCGCTCGAGCGCCTGGCCGCCGCCTCGTCGTCCTCCGGCCTGAAGGACGAGCGCCTGCCGCCGAAGACGTACGCGCTGTCGCAGCAGAGCTACACCAGCAACACACACGGCAGCGAGCGCAGCCCACCACAGCTGAGCGGCGGGCCCTCTGCGCTGTTGTCCACCGAGGGCTGCAGCAACAGCGTCAACACAGCCACGAATGCGGCGAATCCTGGCGGGGTGCACACCCGTGTAGGCAGCCTCGCCGACAGCTCACGGCCTGGCAGCGAGCGAGGCAAGTTGGGCTCGTCAACGCCGCCGCTACACAACGCGCACAGCCACGGCAGCGGCCACCCATCGCCGGGCCCGGCCGCCGCCGTGAAAGGCTTAAGCAGCAGCGTCGGCCCACTGAACATGAGCAGCAGCAGCAACAACAATAATAATAATACTAACGGTACGAACAACGCGGGTGGAAGCGTGATTGCTGGGCCGCCGCATGGGGGCTACGGTGTGAAGTACGTTCCCTACCCCCGCCACGCCATGGTGCGGCCGCAAAGTCAGTACTTTACTTCCACCGTTGCAGGGGGACTGATGGCGGTGCCGCCCAGCGCGAACGGCTCCAGTGCACTTGGCACGCCGTCGGCGCAGGCGCTGCAGCCGCAGCAACAGCAGCAAGGGCAACCACCACCACCGCAGCAACAACAACAGCAGCAGCCGCAACACACGCCCGCTTCGTCGGCCGGTCAAGCAGGCACGAACGGGCTGGGAGCGGCCGTGCCACTGCTGCGTCCTCCGACGATGGGTCGCCCTGGTGGCAGCGGCGGCCCTAACGGCAACAACTCCAACAGCAACGCGTACGCTGCGAATGCGATCAACGTCTCCGGCGGCGACAACTTTGCCTCTGTGAAGGCACAGAGAACAGGGTCGTCGCTTGTGGGCCATACGAACTCGCCTCGCCTGGAGTCGGCGAGTGGGACGCCAGCGGCGGTGCCGGCGCTGCACCCCCACCCGCCCAAGCTGCGCCTCTCCTCGGCTGCTGGGGTTCCCGCCGGCGCGTCGAAGCCACCAAGCCTCAATAGTGGCCCTCAGAACACCTCGCATACGAACTCGTCGATTGCGATGATAGCGGTGGTGCAGACAGCACCGGAGGCGCACATGGCGGGTGGCCCGCACATGCGCCGCCAGTCTTTCGACAGACGCCCTGTCTTTTCTGCCATTGAGGAGAAAGCGAGGAGCAAGCAGAAGCAGCAACACCACCATCACCGTCAGTAGCAGGGGAAGTAGACTGCTTTTGAGCTGAATCGTCTTTTTTTTTTCCTGTGTTGCACAACTGGTTTTCTCTTTCTCCGTGTGACTTGGTGGGAGCAGGCGAAAAAGAGAAACCAAGCAAATTACCTTCTCGTCTATACTGTTTGCTATTATGTTTTTCTGTGTACCTGAATGTCGTGAGCGAGGAGAAGGCTGCGCTAACCCTGTTTTTTCTTCTGCGTGTGTTTTCCTCTTTGTTTTCTCCTGATCTCTTTCTCTCTCTCTCTTTTTTTTTTTCTGTTACTCCTTTTCCATGTGCTGTTTTTGGTCCTTTTTCTTTCCCCCCTTTTTTTTTTGTGTTTCTAGTTTATGTGTGTAGGTGACTTGAACGAACTGCGTAAACTGGTGGGCTATTTTGTGTTCAATGCCGCCACCGCTATGGAGCACTTTTTTTTTATTTATGTTATCTTATTTCATGTTTCATAAGTAGAGCTACAATGACAGTGACAAAATGCAAACGAAGAGAAGAAAGAAAAAAAAAAAAAGCAAACGGACGAGAAAGCAGAGCATGGGTTAGAGTTCGAAGAAGGCTCGTTGTTACAATAGCAATAAAGACCTTGCTCGAGAGCTACTCGATGCCTAACTGCTATGCGCTATCTGCCGCTTGCAGCAGGATGGCCAGGTTAGGAACTCCTCTCAGTTTCGCAGTTTCAAGGTGTTTGAGCTCGCCTAGTAGTCTCGCTTGAACGATGCGTACAACTCTGCTTTTCTTTTTTTTTTTCCTTCTTCGTGTTTCTCTTGGTCTGCTCTGGGATTTGTGCATCCATATGTGTGGCTCTTTTAACCTAACAACAACAACAGCACACACACACACATAAATAAATAAATAAATAAATATACATATATTTACGTACACATACGAAAAGCAAATAGGGGAAAAGAAGGGGAGAGACGATGAACTTCACGCAACAGCTGTGGTCGGTGAAGGAATGGGGTCGTGTGATGGCGTCCGGCAGCGAGTACGTCGCTATTGTTCACGATGCCACGAACGAGGAGAAGTGGGGCCCGACCGGCGCACAGATGGAAACAGTCTGTAATGCCTACCCCCGTGGTGGGCAGGATATCATGAACGAGCTGCGCAGCCGTCTGAACAACCGAAGTAAGGCGTGGCGGCCGTGCTACAAGTCGTTACTTGTGCTCGACTACCTGGCTCGCAACGTGGCGGACCGCTACCTGCCGGAGATCTGCGCTCTCGTACCGCTCCTGCGCACCATCTCGACCAGCTTCTACTACACAAATCCGAAGGGCATCGACCACGGCGTGTCAGTTCGGGAGCGGGCTCGCAAGCTGGCGGAGCTGCTGAGCGACGGCCTGCAACTGCGCGAGGAACGCGCCGTGGCCGCGCAGACGCGCGAGAGGTTGTCCCACAACGCGAGCGACGGCGGCGGTCCGCAGAACTACAGCGCCTACGGCGGGGCGGGCAACGCGTACGGTGGGGGCTACGGTGGCGGCTACGGTGGCGGCTACGGTGGCGGCTACGGCGGTAGCTACGGAGGTGGTGGCCGTGGCAGCTACGACGCCTATCGGCCCTCGTCTGCGAATACGTACGCACAGGCCGCCTCCTCGCAACCCCGCACAAAAGAGGAGCAGGAGCGGTACGACATGGAGTTGGCCCTGCGGATGCAGCGCGATGAGGAGCGCCGCGCCGGCGTCTCGGCAGAGCAGCTGGAGGAGATGTACGCAAGCAAGGTGCACCAGCTCAAGGGCGTGGAGCAGCGGCAGAAGGCCGCCGCCGACGACGACGAGGCGCTGGCGCGTCGCTTGCAGGAGGAGGAGGAGGCGCGGGCCCGTCGCGAAGGCCGCTCCCTGCCCACGCTGCGCTCCGACAGCCAGCCGGAGAAGGCTCCGAGCCCTGCACCAGTGAAGACGGCGAGTCTGCCCGCGCCGGCCGCTCCTGAGTCGGCGAAGCCGAAGCAGCCAGAGACGAACGCGCTGGACGACCTCTTCGCTCCGGTCCCTGCCGCCCCGCAGCCAGCCGCGCCTGCCAAGCCAGCAGACCCTTTCGACGCGTTCCTCGACTCCCGCTCCTCGCAGCCACCGCCGCCCCAGCAGCAGCAGCAGTTTAACCCGTGGGGGCAGCCGCCGCAGTCCACCCCTCCGCAACAGCAACAGAGCCCATGGGGCCAACCTCAGCAATCGCAGCCGCCACAGCCTCAGCAGCAGTCGGCCAATCCATGGGGCCAACCTCAGCAATCGCAGCCGCCACAGCCTCAGCAGCAGTCAGCCAATCCATGGGGCCAACCTCAGCAATCGCAGCCGCCACAGCCTCAGCAGCAGTCGGCCAATCCATGGGGCCAACCTCAGCAATCGCAGCCGCCACAGCCTCAGCAGCAGCCGTCCAACCCATGGGGACAGCCGCTTCAGCCGCAACAACAACAACAGCCAGGTAGCAACTGGGGACAGCCGCAAAACCAGTGGGGTGCGCCGCAGCAGTCACAGCCTCAGCAGTCGGTCAATCCATGGGGGCAGCCGCAGCAGAGCCCGTCGTCTGGGAGCTGGGGCCAGTCCTCCGCACCAGCAGACCAGATGCAGCCTTCTGGCAGCTGGAGCCAGCCACCGGCGGCGGCCACCACGACGGCGCGCCCGAGTGCTCCGGGCAATAGCGACATGGACAACATGTGGGGCACTTTGAACCAGTTTACAAACCAGCAGCAGCGCAAATAAGCAAGCGTGTACGGGGTGGCAGCGATTGCTGTCAGCTGCCTGCTTTTGCGCATATTCTCACTCTTTTACCGCTTGCAAGGCAACTTAAAAAAAAAAAAAGAGATAGGCAGGTAGCGTTCTTGGCGTAGGACCTCAAGTGGCAGCGGGGCTACCAAAAAAAAAAAAGGAAAACGGAATGTGCTCCGTGATCCTGGTGGTCCTTCTTCAATTCCTTCCTCTATAACCACTATTCTCTTTTTCGTATCTGTTCTTTTTTTCTTTTTGCTGAACAACAGTTTTCATACAAGTATATCGAACTTGAACTTGACTTTTGTGTATCTGTCGCTCTAGCTTGCTCTTTCCACGATTGAAGAGGTGAAGATGATCGTCGTGGACCGTAAAAGCAGCGGAGCTACCTCTGATTTTTCTTTTTTCCTTATTTGACAGTGATTAATGATGTTCTCCTTTTTTTTTTCCCCCTTTGTATCTGCATTTCTTTTATCTTTGTTCTTATTTACAATTCGTGCGACGGCTTGTTTGTTTCTCCTTTTAATCCCGTTTTGCTTCTTTTTTTTTTTTCTGTACGACATTTTTGTGTGTGTGCGCTTTTTTTTTTTTTTCTCTCGTCGATGCTTACGATTGGGTGATTTATGCTGAAGCTATGGAGTTGTTCTACTTCAAAAAAAAAAAAAAGGAAAGGAAAGACTTCGCTTTCGAACGTCATATGAACTTTGCTAGTGGGTGAGCAAAAGCGGCTTTCAGCGACTCCGTATGCTGATCTTGTTTTTTAGTCGAACAGCGTTGATAGCAAAGACGATGGGAGATGCGCTAAGGTGCGCAGAGCTGAGAACGGGAAGTGAAGTGAGAACGAAGGCGGAGGGAACAGCTGAAAAAAGCTGTCTTTGCTTTCTTCCACAGGTTTTTTTTTTTCTTTCGTGTATTGTGGCTGAAGGTGCTTTCTCCTCCTCTCTTGAATGTGTGCCCCTGGTGATCGTGCTGCTGCTGCTGCTGCTCTCTAGCGCGTTCTTTGTGAAACGCTTGCAACGCATTGACGAAGCATCCCACACCTCACGCCTCACCTTTCCTCCCCACCTATTATCACCATACTTCCTCCCTTTCGTTTTGGCCGCGTCTCACAACTTCAATCGAAAAACAGCAAAGGTAACCAAAGGAAAAGAAAAAAAAAAAAAACAAAGAAAAAGAACAGACTCACGTGGAAGTCTAATTTGTAGTGAAACTGCGAATAGCTCGTGTTTCTTTTTTTTTTTTTCCCCCTTATTTGAATTAACCCGCTTCCATCTATTTCCGTAGCCATAGCATTTGCAGTAGTCGTAGTCCTCCCGTCGCCGATTTGGAATTTTCTGTGAAAGGAATAAACGTATAGGCGACGCTTTGCCTGTCCACCACCCCTGTGTCCTGCTGTACACAACGTTGACGAATCCTAGCACTCTTAGCACCACACCGTCAAGAGATTATAGCAACCATCGCATCTTGATTTCTTGTTGTTTCTCGTTTTTTTTTTTTAAAGTACATTACCGTCATGCTGCGCCGTACTCTGCTGACACGTGGCCACGCCACGTCGAACCTCTTTGCTCCGCCGCACTCAGGCCGTTGGTTCAACCCGCCTCACCAGTGGACAATGAGTGACACCTTCGTGCCAGCCTTCTTCCTAGGGTTTTCGCCGATGGCGATTTGTGTGTACCTTTACCACGCCGCCTACATGCCGCAGTACTCGCACTACCAGGAGAAGAACTACTACCCTGCCCAGGTGTACACGAAGGAGTTCATTCACAAGTACAAGCGCCTGGAGCGCTGGCGCTGGTACTAAGCCGCCGAGAGGCATACGAAGAGAAGGAAAAGCAGACTGTGATGTGTAGGGGGAGGGAGGGGAAGAGCTTGTCTTCTTGCGGCTCTCTCCCCAAGCTCTCTCTACTTGACGTTTTCACAGCTCCGTTGGAGAACTTCTTTTTTCTAGGGCTATCTCCGCCTCTTTCTCCATTTTCTTTTCCTTTTTGTGCTTCTTTTTAAGAGTGTGTGTATCTTTGTAGTCTCAATCTGCCATTTTTTTTTTCAATTGGTCGGTTTGTTCGTTTGTTTCGAGGGTGTTTGACACGCTGCTATTTGCGTGGCAGAATGTGCATCATTTGTATTTGCTGATGTGCGTAAGTAGGTTCTTTTTGGTGGTTCACATAGTCCAAAGCCGGCCTTTTTTTTTTTTTTGCTGGTCGATTGCATCTTCACGTACGATGCTAGGAATGTAGTCGTGCAACTCGCTCATGCACTTTTTTTTTCCTCTTCTTCCTTTTTTTTCTCCCTCTTATTCACCTTTTTTCTGTTTCAGGAAACTCAGCGAAACACATGCACACACACATACACACTTTATTGCTCTTCACATAGACGAAAAAAAAAAATGAGTTTAGAGTGCGAGGGTGACGGTGCACCATGCGTTGAGTGTGGTGAGTTTGATTTCCTGCCGCACACATGTCCCTTCTGCCACGGCGTGTTCTGCGCAGCTCATGCGTCTTGCCACCACGTTCCTGGTGCTCAAGACACCGACAACTCAGCAGTGCTCTGCACACCACCACCACCACTTGCAGGACCTGCGCCGACAGAGGGCGTTGACAGCAGTCGTGCTTCCACCACGCTCCAGGTCCGCTGTGTGGTGTGCCGGGCTTTTCCCTGCGCTATCACCTCCTGCCCGCAGTGTGGCGAGTCGTTTTGCGCTGTTCACCGCTTTCATGGACACGAGGACGCTGCTTTGCAAGAGCGTCTGCGCAGGCGCGGTGCCGGTCCGGCGCGGGCACAGGCGCCGAGCTTTTTCACAGAATCGCTGTCACCCTCATCCTCATCGTCATCCTCAGCTACTGCAACTGGCGATCTGCGCGCTCTCTGTGCTCCGTTCACCATCTCTCATCCCCTCACCTTAGCTCCGGTGGGCTATCGTAGTCGACGCATGGATCTTCTCGCACTCGTTGTGCGATACGCTCCTTCACCCTCACCTCTGTCTGTTATTCCCCCGCCCGCAGGATCCGCGACGCCGCTCTCTGCTGCGACAGTGGTGGAAGATACTATTTCTTCACGGGTGTCCAGCGACGTGGGACTCTGTAGTCTGATTGTGGCCACGGAGATGTCGGTGGGTCAGCTGCGTGATCGCCTGGAGGCGGCGCTGGTCACCGCACAAGAGGAGGCTGCCATCACCTCCTCCTCTCCACGAGCCTTTTCATTGGCCAGCGCGTCCTCCGTCTTCTCGTTAGCCCCGATGGCGGAGTTGGGCGAAGAAGCGGCGAAGAAAGCGAAGGAGGAGGAGGAGGAGGAGAGAGCGTCGCTGAGGCACGACGCGGCCCGGCGACGTGCACCGGCGCTGTCGCTCGTCCCTCTTCCCGCTGACGCAATTCTTCGCAAAGCGCCCATCATGAACGCGGTGGTGGTGGTAGCGGCTGTCGCACCCGCCGACGCCGCCCCGGATGAGGTGGTGGGAGCGTCGGTGCTAGAGTCGCAGCTGTCTACGTCGCTCACGAACTATCTGTTCCCGAGCGGTGTGCCAGCAGCGCAGCGAGACGACCGCGCGAAGGCCCTCGCCACTCGCCTGTATCTGCAACACCAGCAGTTGCTGCAGCGCAGCGCCGCCGTCGCCGCCGCCACTACGAACGCCACACAGGCGGTGATGCGGAGCCGCTCAGCGAGTGCAGCGGCGTGTTCGAGTCCCACTTCGGCGAGTCTGACTGCTACTGTGGCCCACGCTGTCCCTTCTGAGTGGCCGTTCCGACACGCCGCGCCCCTCAACAGTTTCACCTTCTTTAATTCAAAGCTGAACCCTTGTGGTACGGGCGCCCTGCGCCCACCGTCGGCACCGCGCGTCGTTGTCGCCCTCTTCGTGGCAGACACCGCGCTGCCGTGTGCGGTGAAGCCGATGTGCGTGGCGCTCGGTGCTGCGTGGCACATGGCGCGAGTGGCGGAGCGACTGAAGGAGGAGGTGGTAGAGCAGCAGCTAGGCCCATATCGTGCGGCTGCGACACCGCTGCTGAAGACCTACGTGCTCTACCGGCTTCCGCAGGCCGAGGGGAAGCCAGTGGAGCGTCTGTGGGGGGACGGCGTCGCAACGACGGCGACGGCCGCCGATGCTGCGCCGCCGCCGCTGCAGAACGCTGAAGTGCTCGTGCTATGTCCGCCTGACTCGCCTGGTGCGGTGGCGGGGTTGCAGGAGGAGCTGCATCGACTGCACGGTTTAATAGGGAAGGACAAGCGTGCGTTGAAGGCGGATCAGATCAAGTTGTGCTCCGTGATGTAGCGCAAACGAAAGAAGAGCGCGTCTTCACGCCCGCTGCCAGGCTATTCCGTCACATTACAGCTCTTAATTCAAGAAGGCAACTCAAGGAACGCCTATTAGGAAGACAGAGAGGAAGAGAGAGAGAGAGAAAAAAAAAAGGAAACATAATGAGATGTTGATCTCGTCCCGTAGGACTTTGCCGGCATTTTTTTGTGCTATTATTGAGGCAAACTCTCACTGAGTTTTACATCAGCAGGCTTTCGTCTTGCGAGTCTCCGTGACTTCCGGGGCAACACAAGAGATCATACTTGCCGAGTAGTTTGCAAAACTCCTCTAACTCTGTTCCTTGACGCTTCATCTCTTTAGCCTCCGTTCTTGTTCGCATGCAAGACTGCGTACACCACAAAGTGTTGAGGATATCGCCTTCCATCTTGTGACTCAAAAAAACACACACACACATTTTATTTCATAGAAGAGGTCTCTCTGTCTCTCTTTTTTTTTTTTTGCATTTCCCTTTCCCCCTTCACCATGTCTGAAGCGGTGGTGCGTGCGGAGCGAGAGCTGCTTGCGTACGTAACGGCTCTGCAGGATGTCTTGCAAATGGCAGCGGAAGATGCAGCCCCGCACAGCTTGTGGGAAGGTGACGACGACGCTGCGCAGGAAGACGAGATGCCTGACACGCTTGTGCAACGAGTGGAGCGGGAGACGGCTCTGGAACGACATCGCGTGAACGACATAGTGCGTCGCCGTCTTGCACCGCAGTACGCGGCGCTCTGTGCGGCGATTGTACAGCTTGGCGGTGGTCAGGATGGGGCGGGCAACGTGGTGGATGTGCCGGTGGAGACACTTGATCGCGACATCGCCGCTGCGGCGGCTGAGAGCGCGGAGTTGGGCCGACGCATGGTGGAGCTGTACGACGAGGCGGCCGAGATGGCGACGCGAATCGAAATGGAGGTGATGAGCACGTCGGTTCCTTCGCTTTGAGAAAGGAGAGGAAGAAGAGAAAAGAGAGAAGAAAGGAGTGCGATGAGAGGACAAGGCTAGGAACGCTTCCGCTCTCTTTCTCTCTCCATATATGTGTCCTTTCTGTTAGTTTTTTTTTTTCCGTGTTATTGTGTGGTAGTGCAATACTGCACAGGTTGCTATGTTTGTTTCTTTGCTACCTGCTAATTTTAATAATCTACAGCATGCTATATGGTCTTTTATTTAAGTGCTCGCCTCACTGGCAGAGTATGAGGAGTGACAGTGGGTTGCAGTCTCGCGTGCAAGTCAAGAAAAAACAACACACACACACACACATTTTGCTTTTAACGCTGTACTCGCGATTCAGCTTGATGAATGTGGATCAACCTCATCGCATAAATATGTAGTATATACACTCTATTGAAACGCTTCTCTATCACCCCCTTTTTTTTTTCATCTTCTTCTCACATATAAGCTTCAACCCTACACGTATTGTGGTATAGCGATCAGGTGGTTGAAATTGATTCTAGCAATTTATAATAAAAAAGGTACATAAACAAACAAACAGAAAAAGACGAAAGAAAAGAAAAACCGGAAGTGGCGGCTTAGCAGCACTAATAGCACACACACGCGTTTAGTCCAGCCATGCGGACCTGTCGGTTGCTGCGGCGAGGCCGCATGGAAGTGGAGCCGTGGATGGGCGTTAGCTGCTACCCTGTCGGCCCTAGTATGGTCGGCGGTGTGCCGTGCATACGACCGGGCTACGACCACTTCAAGTTCATTCGTCCGGAACGCCCAGTGCGTGCCATCGGTGTGGATAAGCCCCTTCCTCCCGTCCTCTTTAACCGCATGGACCAAATCATCCTTATCGAGAATGCCCTGGCCTTGCAGCGCACGGAGAATCAAATCTCTGTCACCCTCACGCAGCTGTCGCTCGGCATCCGCAACGCCGAGAACTTCTTAGAGAAGCATCTCATGAACAAGGAGGTGCGGCCGTCGCTGCATACGCTGTGGTTTCATGAGAACGGCCTGCGCGAGAACGCACACGTGCTGTCGAGCCTTGCGGCACACCACCTCGTCCCTCTCTTCAGCCTCGTCAGCTACGACGTGGAGCGTGGGAAGATGACAATGTTCCAGGCGGAGGAGTTGTATGAGGAGCTGATGGACTGCTCCGCTGCACAACCGAAGATTGTGCAGCGCGAGCTGGCGAACCAGATGGTGCGTGTCTACTGCCTGCATGAGGAGTATGACAAGGCGATTCAGGTGATCGACGAGATGCGTGGCAAACGCATCCGCCGCACCTTCGTGACCTACGCCCCTCTTTTCCGCATGATTCGCTTGAAGCAGGACGCGGAGCAGCAGGTGCGATTGCTGGACTACATGTACAAAGCGGAGGGCGGCCGGCTGCCCAAGTTTCTCTTCATTGATTTGCCCCGCATGCTCTACATGTTCGGTGTGTTTATCCGCTACAACTGGGTCGCCATCAATATCATTTTCACGATGGTGGTGACCGCCGTCATTTTGCGGTACATGAACTTTGCAACTTGGTAGTCGGCAAGAAGAAGAAGAGGAGAGAACAAAGTGCTGGGGGCTGCCCCTCTTTTTTTCTTTTAGTTGTTTGTTGCTGTTTTTTGAACATTGAAAGCGTTGACCTGCTCTCTTTCTC
Source organism: Lotmaria passim (assembly GCA_037349495.1). Lineage (NCBI taxonomy): Eukaryota > Euglenozoa > Kinetoplastea > Trypanosomatida > Trypanosomatidae > Lotmaria > Lotmaria passim. Next base: position 648,930 of record CP140202.1, read on the forward strand.
TCTCTCACACACACACAGAATGAATAGCACCTTCACACGTACTTCTCAATTGTACACTTTAGGAACTTAAGTACGCCAACTGCAAACAAGAAAGAGAAGCGTCTGCTTCTGGGGGTGACATCTAGGGCAACGGAAAGCACCGGGCACAGGTAATGAATGCGGCATATAATGATGATGATGAGACTGCTCTACACACAAGTCCTGTTGCATGCTTTTTTTTTTTCTGCCCTACTGCTGCTGTGCAAGCTCACCTCGATATTGCCGGCTTTGCTCTGCTCTTTTAGTCTGACGACGAGCTGAGGTGTTCTTACTGCGCTGAAAAGAACACATGCCTATAAGCGAGTCAAGTCACTCCCTCTACTTCCTTTCTTTCTACATCATTTTGTTACTATTATTGTTTTCTGTTGAACATGGGTCTTTGCTGTTGCCTTCTCTTTTACATGTGCGGGACAACTCTGCTGTCGAAACACAAGTGTGGTGGAGTGGCACAACACGTAGCCTCAACACGAAAAAAAAGTCGCACATTTCTTTTTTTTTTTTTTATCTCTCGTGCAGTCTCATCCATGTCGTCACGCTCTTCACACTACAGCGGCAAGTCGTTGTCGTCCTCGGCAGGTGAGACGGTGGTGACCAGCCATAGCACCGGCTCCTCCAGCCGTCACCGTCGCGCCGGCGCCCTCGGCATCCACGAGCCTCGCGCGCCGCCGGTGAAGATGACCGCGCCGGAGCGGCTGCAGCTGATCCGCAACTCTATCACACGTCTGCAGTACATATGCGAGCGGCAGTACCACACCGCAGCGCTGGACCAGGCCGCCGAGCCCTCCGTTGCCGCCTTCTTCGAGCGTCTGCGCAAGAAGCTGTCGCGGCTGGAGTTCAGCCGCAGTCACGTCGGCACCCCTGAGACGGGCGGCCCGCAGCAGCTGCAGTTCATCGCCAAGGAGGCCGGCCAGCTTATGAGCACCGCCGCGGAGGTGGTGAAGGACACGGCGAGCACGTCCGCCACCGCCACCGCCGTCTACGAGGGTCTGCAGCACCACCACGTGCAGGAGGCTCTTGCCGAGCTGGAAGAGTTGTCCTCCCTGGTGCTGACTAAGCCGGCAGATCAGCTGAGCCGCATGAACACGGACCTCCTCGCCGACCTCGTTGCCCTTCACATCGACGAGTTCGACGCCTTCATGGGGCAGCGTGTCGAGGCTTTCGTGCGCGAGATGCAGAATGAAGGTGCCTTTTACTCCGGTGCGGTTATGACGGATGCCTCGCAGCGGGCCACGCCGATCGGTGTCTGCTCCGCCGTCCTCCTCGACGTGGTAGTCGGCGTGAGGCCCGGTCGCAGCGCCCGCATCGTCATCGAGCACGCCCGCCAGCAGGTGCGCAAGGTCGAGAACCGCCTCCACGCCGCCGACGTCACGCTGCACGAGTACGTGCCGGCCACCGATGAGGCGCGGCAGCAGTGCGAGACGCAGAAGCGCGAGTTCACGATTATGAAGGACCGCGTCAGCCACGCGCTGCGGGAGCTGGAGCGGGTTCAGCGCGCATGGGAGGAGGAGGAGCAGGTGATCTTCACCCGAGCCGCCTCCGGCAGCCACGATCTCACCGCCCTGGTGCAAGGCAAGCGCCTGCGGGAGGCGGAGGTCATCGAGGAGGTGCAGCGGCTGCATGACCAGACGATTCACGCCTGCCTGCCCTTCGCCACGCCGCAGTACCACCGCCGCTACGGGGAGACCTACAGTCAGCCCTGTCACATCCGCCTCGGCTTTCACTTTTTGCCGGACGAAAACACCGCCGCGGAGCTCGCCGCCTCAGCCGCCCTGCAGCCCGCGACGTCATCGTCGTCTTCTTCCTCCGCTGCTGCGACGGGTGCAGTGATGCTGCACACCCTTTCCCCCGAGTTCTTTGCCCTCATGCGGCAGCTCCGCGTCGCCCCGGCCGAGTACGCGACCTTCTCCTACCTCGTCCCGAGCAAGGAAGAGTGGTGGGTGAACTTCGCGGAGTTCCCGGAGATGGTGAAGGGAGCCCGCTGTGCCCTGCGCGACGTGGACACCCGCCTCGACCATTTCCGCGCCTTGGAGGAGCAGAAGGAGGTAGGCGCGTACTTCATCATGAACGGCGGCGAGCGCATTTTGCGTGCTCTGCTGATGCAACGCTGCAACGTGCCGATCAACATCTACCGCGAGAAGTTCGTCACGCAGGGCCCGCACTTCTCGGCGAAGGCGGTCGTCATTCGCTGCAAGCGGCCGAGTGGGCTGACGGCGCAGAACTATTTCTACTACACCACCACCGGCGAGGTCGTCTTCTCCTTTGCGCGCAAGGTCGTGTGGCATCTGCCGGTGCCTTTCTTGCTCAGCGCGATGAGCACGCAGAACGTATCCACCGTGGAGCTACAGCGGCTGCTGACGATTGGCATGCCGGCAGGCGCGCACGCTGCCCGCGTTGAGGCGCTGCTGCAGCATCACCGTCAGAAGCCTTACGGCGACCTGCGCAGCTTCTTGGACTACATGACCGTCCTGGGCCGCATGTACCGTGAGTACCACCAGAACTCGTCTACCTTCCACTTCCTGCCACTCTACACTAAAGGGGCGACCTGCCTGCACGACGCGTGGTACGGCATGTTCATGCTGCGCCGACACATCCTGCCTCACCTGAACAGCCCCGACGCCGCCACACCGGACCTCGCGCCGGATGCGACGGCCGCGGAGCTAGCCAACTGGCTCACGCCAGCGCTGCTGGCGGAGCTGGACCGCAAGTTCGATGCGATGGTCGCCATTACCCGTCAGCTGTACTGCTTCATCCACGGCGTTGTGGAGCACCAGGGCAACGACGTGCCAGCCTACCAGGAGCTCTTCACTGTGTCGCAGGTGCTGATGGGAGCCTTCGAGGTGTGCCTGAACCGCTACATGCGCTCCTTTGCCTACCGCCTTGGCCGGCACTTGCCGGCGGCGCTCTTCAAGCGTCTCTTCGGCCTGCGCGGCCTCGCCGCGAGCGACGCCACAGACGTGCTGCGGCAGGTGCGGCAGTTTGCGGAGTACTGCGGCCGCCACGGCGGCGCCGACCCACTCGATCAACTGAAACGGCTCCTCGTGACAGGCAACATGAACCTCGACCGCGAGGAGGACTTCTACTGCCCGCAGACCTCCGGCTGGGTCGTCATGGCCGAGCACCTGAACTTCTATCGCTTCTTCGAGCAGCTGCGCTGCGTGCACCGCGGCAAGACGATCGCAGAGATGCGCTCGAGCGAGGTGCGCAAGTATCCCTGCGAGGCTTACGGCTTCATCTGCATGGTCCACAGCCCCGACGGTGAGGACTGCGGCGTGCTGAATCACCTGAGCGTGTCGACGGTGATGTCAAACTCGCCGGATGCGGCGACGGCGGCGCAGCTGCGGGCGATGGTACTGGAAGCCATGCCGCACCTCCGCAGCCGGGCGACGCGCTGCCCCGTAGTTGATCAGCTGTGCGCGACGGTGCCGGTGTGGGTGGAGGGCGAGCTGCTCGGCTACCTCCCTCCAGTGGAGGCCGAGGCCGCTGCGGTGGTGCTGCGTGAGCGCAAAGCGCTGACGCAGCGCTCACAGGTGCATGTGACCGGCGTCGTGCGCCGCAAGGACGCGACGCCGCTGCATACGCTAGAGGTGGTGTACGTGGGCCCGCACAACAAGGACCCGAGCGGGCTCTACGTCTTCTACGACTGTGGCCGTCTGATGCGGCCGGTACAGCAGCTGGAGTCGAGTGTGCGCAAGGACACGACGCACCTGCCCTTCCCGCTCGTCTTCATTGGAACGTGGGAGCAAAGCTGGACGGACGTCGCGGCGGTGCCGAGCGACCCGCTCGACGCGGCGGTGCAGCTGAACAAGAAGTACACCTACATGGAGCAGAACGGCAGCAACCTCATCTCCCTCACCTCGACAACAATTCCTTTTTTCGAGTACAACTGCTCTCCGCGCAACCTTTTTCAGTGTGGGCTGAGCAAGCAGTCATCTGGCACGCAGCTCCAGGCGCTCGCGTGGCGCAAGGAGGCGAAGCTGTTCCGCACTTACTGCCCCCAACGCTACATCAGCCGTACGCTTCCGATGGACTACTACGGCCTCGACGACGTCAACCTCGGCGTCAACGCCGTGATTGCGATTCTCGCCTACACCGGCTACGACATGGACGACGCGGTCATCATCAACAGCACGGCGGCGCAGCGCGGCATGCTGACGGCGGGTATCACCGTCGCGAAGATCGTCACGGCCTCTGGCAAGGGCAACGACAAGGACGACGTCTTTGTGTTTCACAACCTGTTGTCGACGGGCGAGCGCTTCACCGGCGAGCTGGAGGCGAACGGACTGCCGGCGAAGCGCGCGAACCCGGCGAACAACACCTTTTCCTTCGACCGAGACCACAAGTACCCGGGCCTGCGCGACAGCAGCGACGTGTACTGCTGCGCAAAGCGTGTAGAGCGGGTGGACCCGTTCACGAACAAGACCGTCTACGAGTACACCCGCCACCACGTGACGAAATGGCGTCATTTTGACAAGGGCGAGGACGCGTGGGTGCAGCAGGTCATCCCACTCGTGTACAGCGGCCCCGACCCGACGTCGGTGTTGATGGTGTTCCGCATTCCTCGCCCGCCCACCGTTGGCGACAAGTTTTCCTCTCGCCACGGGCAGAAAGGCACGCTGCCGATGCACATCCGTTCGCATGACCTGCCCTTCTCTACCGCCAGTGGCATCACGCCCGACGTCATCATCAACCCACACGCCTTCCCGTCTCGCATGACGGTCGGCATGGTGCTGGAGATCATGACGGCGAAGGTCGGCGCGGTGGAGGGCCGCTTCATGGACCACAGCGCGTGGGCGACGGTGGACGAGCAGCCGCGCGTTGCTGAGGTGATCGGCGACGCCCTCAGCAAGGCGGGCTACAACCGCTACGGCCGCGAGCACCTGATTGACGGCGTCAGCGGGGAGGAGATGGAGGCGGACGTCTTCATGGGCATCTGCGGCTACCAGCGACTGCGGCACATGGTGAACGACAAGTGGCAGGCGCGTGCCCGCACGGATGCGCACACATATCGCGCCGTGACGAAGACGGGGCAGCCGGTGAAGGGCCGCAAGCGCCACGGCGGCGTGCGAGTGGGTGAAATGGAGCGCGACGGCCTCCTCTCGCACGGCATCAGCGAGGTCGTGGTGGACCGCCTGCTGCACGTGTCCGATAAGACGAAGGCGTTCATTTGCCCTAAGTGTGGCAGTCTCCTTTCGATCTACGAGCGTCACGCGACGGATTACGGGACATGGCGAACCTGCCGTTTCTGCGGTGCCGGCGCGGACGAGAGTACGGACAGCATTGCGATGGTGGAGATTCCGCAGGTGCTGCGGCTGTGGGCGTCGGAGCTGACGAGCATCGGCGTCCGCGTCGTGCTCAAGACGTCCGAGCTCTCTGATTTCGCGTAATGCGGTTTTTTTTTTTCTCTGGCCAATTTCAGGTGGTTTTTTTTTTGTGTTTCACTTTTATTGTTCCTTTGCTGCGGTTGAACTTGTCGAAGCCGACCTCTACCTCGTGTGTGTTTTCTTTTTCTTCTTGCCTTTGTTCTTTACTCAGGAAGAGTGGTGGTTGTTAAATGTGCTTAAAAAAAAAAAACACACACACACACACATATTTCTAAAGTCGGGCCTTTTTGTTTGTGCTTTTGGTAGTTGGTTAATAATGCACTGGCATCCCTTTTTTTTTAAGCTGTGACGCTCTTCGAAGAATACGATCGCTAATGCTGCGGAGACGAGTCGAAAAAGAACAAAAAAAAAGAGCTTGCAACTTATACTATGTGCAGCTTTGTTAACGAGGTGCTCTTCTATCTCTTTTATTAAGTCCGATTTAAATCTGCCGAACTAACGTAATAACAAAAAAAAGGACAGTTGTTTTTTCTCTGTTTTATCTCTCGACTAACATAACTACACACAGACAACAACAATAAAGAAAAAAAGGAGACGCGAAAAACCAGCAAGCAATCGAATCTTCAAGGCCTCACTATTGGCATTTTTCCAAAGCTCACTTTGATACCCAGACTGAGAGGGTGGAAAAAAAGAAGAGGGGGGGGGGAAAAAAAAAAAAAACAGAGAGTGAGGTGGCACTTTTTTTCTTTCACTGCGGCGCATCGTGCCCACCTACAGTAAACTCGAACGCTTTTTTTTTTTTTTCGATGTACAATTGTGTCTCGCTTTTAAAGCGAGAAAACTGCACAAAAAATGGGAAAAAAGAGAATGGAAAAAAAAAAACACCTAAGATGCTGATTCTTCTTCTATTCATCCACCTTCAGCGTCCCTTTTCTCTCCACCCTTTGTCTCTGAGCTTTGCTTCTACTTGCGCACTCCATTCTTCCCCCCCCCCTCTCTGCAAGCTTGGGTCGGTTGTGAGCCCCCCGTCATTTTAGCTCAGTTGACTAGTCTTTTTTTTTTTTTTTCTTCCACTCGCTTAACTTGCATCTCCTCTTTTTAACTAGCGTTCTTTCTTTTTTTTTTTTTTCTTCTCTCTTCATTTTTTTTTTTTTAATTGCTGCTACTGGTTTCTTCTTCGCTGTTTTCTTTTTTTTTTTTATCTGTATTCCTCGTTTCCCTTGCTGCTCTCGTTCGTGGACTGTTATCGTTGTACTCTGTGGTGGCTATAATACCACTGAGCTTCCTCGTGTCAAGAAAAACAACAAAACAAAAACACAGACACACACACACAGAGAAAAAAAAAAAAGACTCATACTTTTTGATTAGCCAAAAAAAAAAAAAAGGAAAACAAGAGAGAAGAAAAAAAAGAAGAGATGCTGGCACGGAGACGAAATGCAGCCCAGCGTCGTGGTCCCGCCGCTGCCACGCCGGCCGCTGCGGGCAACGCAGGGACAGCCAACCCCTCCACCACGAGCGCCAACGCGGGCTCCTCCTTCGCGAACGTCGTCGTCGGCAGCAGTAGCGGCGGCGGCGCGGGCTTACGTGTCCACGAGTCACCGGCCGCCATCGCTGTGCTTGAGGATATCATTGCCGAACGCGTCGCGGCCTTTGCGCCGTCTGACCTGCCCTCGCTGGTGAACGACGACGCGATGGACGAGGCGGGCGGCGGCGTCGGCGTAGGCACCTCAGAGGACGTCACACTTGTGGAGGGCACTACGCGTTACCGCGTCCGCATCACGCAGGCGGTGCTGCTCATGTATCTCCACATCGGCAACGACCCGCCGGACTTTCCACGCGTCGAGCCGTGCGCCAAGACGGAGTGCTGGGTCGATCCGATGGTGGCACACGTCGCGCAGAGCGCCCACCGCGGCAGCCGCGGCGGCGGTGGCGGCGGCAGCGACAGCATCGCCGAGCTGCTGGAGCGGCAGTACCGCAGCGTGTTGCGTGAAGAGGTGAACGTGATGCGGGTGGTGGAGGCCAGCCTGGAGGTGTCGCGCGGTGCTCTCGTGAAGAGTCGTCGCATGGCACGCGATGGACGCATCTTGATTCACTACAACGGTCATGGCATGCCACGGGCGACGGAGCTGGGCGAGGTGTGGGTGTTCGACAAGGAGCGGACGCACTACGTGCCACTGAACGTAACAGAAATGGCCGAGCTGGCCGACACACCGGCGATTTACATTTTTGACTGCAACTCGGCCGGCTCGCTGCTGCAACGGTGGTACAGAGACCGCCTGCAGGAGCGACGCCCGCATGATCTCTTTATCTGTGCCTGCAGCGCAGGTGAGACGCTGCCGCTGAGCCCGGCACTGCCGGCGGACCTGCTGACATCGTGCCTGACCACGCCGCTGAAGATGGCGCTGGAGTGGTACATCGGCTACTCCTACCACGCCCTGCTGCTGCCGCACGTGACGACGGAGATGATCCGCAACATCCCGGGCGACAACAGCGACCGCAAGTCGCCACGCGGGGAGTTGAACTGGATCTTGAACGCCGTCACGGACACCATCGCGTGGTGCACGCTGCCGCCCGCTCAGTTTCATTACTTGTTTCGACAGGACACGGCGGTGAAAGGGATCTTCCGCAACTGCATCTTGGCAGACCGGCTGCTGCGCGAGACCGGCTGCACGCCCATGACGTACCCGGCGCTGTCCGAGGAGGCCCACCTCCACTCCATGTGGGAGGTCTGGGAGTACACAGTTGATAAGTGTGTCAGTCAGTTGCCGCGGCTGCTCGCGGCGGGCGACGAGGCTGCAGCCGCCTACGAGCCCTCTACCTTCTTCGACGACCAGCTCACCGCCTTCGAGGTGTGGGTGGAGTCGGGCAACATGTCTGAAGTGCCCGAGCAGCTGCCTTGCGTGCTGCTGGCGCTGACGCAGGTTCTCTACCGTGTGCGGGCCTTTACGCTGCTGTCGAAGTACCTCGACTCAGGCCGCACGGCCGGCAGGCGGGCCATTCTCTGCGGTATCCTCCCGTACATGAGTAAGCTGATCACGCAGGCGCCGGAGGTTTTCTTGATAGTAACAGTGCTGTGGATGCAAGTGATCCGCGCCGACCCTGCAGAGGGCTGTAACGAGATGCAGAAGAGCCAGTGCGAGAAGTACTTCACCAGCCTGCTGAAGCTGGATGAGGCGACAACGACGATCGAGTACGTTGACTACGGCCAGGTCGTCAACTACGCACGACCCGACCCGCTCTGTAACGTCAGCAGTAGCGCAAGTTACTCGAACAGCGCTATGAGCGCCGCCCCACGGCAGAAGCGGGCAGAATTGAATCCGAGGACGACTGCGCTGACCAGCTCGGCCAGCCTTGACGGCATATCGGATGCCGAGCAGCAGCAGCAGCAACAGCAACCGCTACAGCCCCTCCGCTCCCCACGTCCGGAGCCGTCGCAGCCGCTGCAGCCAACCCAGCTGCCCGTCACGGCCGCCCCGAAGCTGAGCAGTGTTGCCAGCCACCTCATCAAACCTGGGCACACCGTCTACTTCTTGATGAAAGACGTGCACCTGTCGCGCTGCAAGAGTATGGCCTGCTACGTTCTATGCCAGTTCCTGCAGCGCGGGGAGCGGCAGTGCATCCTGTCGTGGAACAACCGCCTCCTGAATGCCGCCTTTCCGAGCCTGTCCTCGCCGCACGCGGAGCTGCGCTCGTGGGCGTGCCTGGTGCTGTCCCGCCTCTTCCTCGGGCTGCGCCACGCAAAGAGCTACGCGTCGAAGGAGTGCGCGTCGCGGGTGGACTTGTTCACGCGGCTGCTGCAGGACCGCTCGCCGGTGGTGCGCAGCTCCTGCGTCACCCTCCTCGCCAGTATCGTGGGTGTGCGGGTGGACCTGCTGCCACAAGAACAGCAAGTGCGTCGCCTGCAGATGGAGAAGTCGCTGCTCATCAAGCTGCGCGAGTACGTCTTTGACGCCAGCGTGAACGTGCGCGAGGAGCTGATCTTCTTTTGCTGTCAGGTCCTCTACGCCTACCGCGGCGTCCTCTCTGCGGCGCACCGAGAGAGGATCTCCGAGTACGTCCTGATGGTGGGTCAGCAGGGCGGGCGGTGGGCGCTGGAGGAGGCGGAGGTGGGCGTGAAGTCGCAGCTGAACGCGGCGCGGCCGACGGTAAACTCGCTGTTCGACGACACCGTCGTTTTCGAAACGTCGTTCCTGACTGCTGATGACCCGATGCCGCCCACACGCGAGGTGGAGTCGGAGAAGCTCGTCCCTGCCGCGCTGGCGATAGTGGAGGGCCTCATGCACGACGCGGCCCTGCTGCTCTGCACCCTCTACGCTAACTGCGATGGGGCCCTCGTGAACAAGGCGCTGCGCGCATTCGCCACCGGGGCCGCCCCACAGTCGCAGCGCTTCGCCTCGGAGGCGCTGCGCACCATGTCACGTGTCGCCTCCGTCGACTCGGCAGACTACTGGTCGGAGGCGGACCGCGCCCGTGCAACGTGGAATGCGGACATGATGAAGCAGCTGGTGCTCGATATGCGGGACCGCAAGTTGGAGCCGCATCGCCGCTACGCCTCGCCAGACGGCAGCCCCATGCCAGCGCCGCACCACGGCGAAGGCGAGAGCCACACGGCAAATGGAGGCAGCACAAGCAGCATCAACAACAGCAGCAGCAGCAACGGTGCCGTCAGCCACATGACAAGCAGCAATAACAACGGGCGGCACCAGGATCCGCTGAGCAGTGGCGCGAGTGGCGGCGCCGCGTCCTCGACGACGCACCGCCAGAACGCAGAGGCGGAGCGGCACCTGGTGTTGCGCAGCGCGCTGCGACCCGACACGGTCGTCTGCGCAGCGTTCCGCGCGCTGGAGGCGTCGATGATCGTGGCGACGAAGAACCAGCGCGTCTCCTACGTTTCCTACGACAATTACAGCTCGCAGCTGAACCTGCACAGCTTCCCGGTGCAGCTCTCTGGTCCGCTGCACGAGCTGCACATCATCAACGACCTGTCGGAGCAGTCCGGCCTGCTGCTGGTGGACAAGCGTGGCGGGTTCAGCCTCATGAAGGGCTGCTGGGACCCCAACACCGTCCCGACTGAGGCGGCCGTCTTCTCCGCCTGCCCGCCGCCACCACCGAACCGCTGGCTTGACCTCAAGTCGACCTACCGCAGCAGCTCCGCACTGCTCTTCTACGGCGGCCCAATTGGACCGGAGGGCGGCACCGCCATTCACGCCGTCTCGCTTGCAGAAGAGCAAGTCGTACAGCGGCTGAACGTTTCGGGCAACCCGACCATGACGTCGCTGGAGACGCACACGACACAGCGGGCCCTGCTCGCCGGCTTTGCCGACGGCATCGTGCGGTACTACGACGATCGACTGCGGCAGGGGCAGATGGGGGCAGTCGGCATGGTGAACTGCCGTTTTCCTGGGGCTCCGCTGTCGGCGCCGATGGAGGCCGTTGTCGGTGCTGGCCCTGTGGCGACCAACACTGGCTTCTCCGTCGTCGCCGCCACCCGCAGCGCATTTTACGTCTTCGACGCCCGCCGCCTCAGTGAGCCGCAGCTGTGTGTGAGCAACCATGACCTGTACTACGGCTTCGGCTACAACTCGCAGGGGGCCAACGCAAGCGCGAACACCATCACAACGGCGGCTGGTAGTAGCAGCTCTGGCGCGGTGAGTGGAGTGGATGGCACCGTGTCGCGCACCTCCTCTGCGGCCCCTGCACACGGCGTCGTCGTCGCACCTGCGGCGGCCCCACGCATCACGCGCTGCTCCGTCGGCGTGCACACTGGCCTCGTGGGACTGTCGTTCCAGAACAACACCTACGCCGCCTTCAACACCAAGGGCCTTATCCTGAATGAGCACCCGTTATCTGTGTCCGACGGCGCGGAGGGGCAACTGACGCCACATCAGCAGCAGCAACAACAGCAACAACAGTCGCGTTCCTCCGCACAGACTATTTTGCCAGGCAGCTGTGTTGCCCATCCACTCCGACCACTGATGACGTTTGGTGGCGATTTAATGTTCTTGCAGTTGTAGGCATGGGAAAGAGAGAAGCAATAAAACACCATTGATACCATGACTCTCGTTGCTGTAGTTGCTGGCAGTTTTTTTTCTTCTGTTTTTCTGTTTTACGACAAGTAAAGGTGTGTGTACACACCACGTGCAGCTTTCTGCTTTTCGTCTCTCCGTTTTGCTCTACTATATACCGTAATGTGCAAAGTTCAAGTTGTGTGTGTGCGTGTGTTTGTGTGTCTGTGCGCGTTTTACGGTTGATTTGATGGAAAATAAAATGCTAATCGTATGATCAACAAGAACAAAGTATGATCTCCTTTAAAGGCCGCTGCTGCTTTTTTTTTTATTTAACTCGAAAGCAGAGAGCGCTCACGTGTTTTTTTGTGCTTCTTGGTTTTCTTGGTACATTTTTTTTTTTTTACAGTATTGAGATGTATACTGTCAGCGCCTCTCCATTCGCCTTTCAAGCAGAAAACGTTCTCGTGCTTCATCTTTGTGGTGCATCGTTATGAAGTAGCACCGAATACGTTCACTCTCTGAGTCGTGGGGCTTTCTAGCAGGCTAATAGTGCTTTCCCTTGCCCCCGCAGAGTTTGTGCGCCCCCAGTCTTTACTTCACAGGCCACCAAAACTACGCACTCCGCTTTTTCTGTTTTTTTTTTTCCTGCTATCTTTGTGGCTGCATCAAAAAGCACATACGCAGAGAAATAAAAGAAGGAAAAATCAACATCCAAGATAAACAAACGTTACGTCGCGCTTTGCTGCTGCTTTTTTGCTGAATATGTACATGTACGATGACGTGACCACCGTCTTTTTGTTGCGTGCTGTTCCACCTCGCTCAGCACTTCAGCTTTCTCTTTTTTTTTTTTTAGTTGACGTGAGCCTTCTTCATTCGATCCGTAGTCGTTCAGGTGGATGTCTGCCTCCCCGGAGTGGCTTGAATCGCGAAGCGTAGAAACAGGTGGAGGCAGTGATGTATGGGAGCTGGTGGATGACCCCGCCTACCTGCAGGACGTGGGCGGTGTCAGCCTTAGCTCCTCCAACCGACGACACTTCAAGGGACACCCCGGCAGCCGACGTCACCGGCGACAGCGCCACCACCACTCCTCAGTCTCGCCACGAGTCGAGGATCGAAGTGGCGGCGGTGGTGGTCCCTTTTTTGTCACATCGCACCCCACGCTGTTGGCCTCATCGCCGCGGGGGCACACCCGCACTGCCTCGCCGCGTCGCTTGGGCCTCTTCGCATTGTATTCACCTTTTGGCGGTCGTCGTCACAGGAGGCGCAACGGCCGGCCTGGCCTCTTCGCATGCTTCTCCTCCCTTTCTGTGTCGCCAGCGATGGGTCTGGCGGAGTTGGGCAGCACCGGACCCCTCAGCTCTCATTTGCTGGACTGGCGTGTGCCGTCACTCAGCGCGGAGCAGGACCTGCTGCAGCAGCTCTTCGCCACGGCCTACACCGACGCTTGCTACCGCTGCCTCATCTCGCAAGACGCGGCTGTGTCATTCGGGCCGAACGAGACGCTGCAGCTCGTGGTCGATCAATGGCGCGCCGACGCTTTTGACGAGAGTCAGGACACGCTGCGGCGGGTGGTGGAGCAGTACCACCACGACCTCCTCCGGGTGGTGAAGTCTGTCGTCGACGCCGAGGATGCGGCGGTGATGGCGCTGGCCGGCGAGACGGCCGGCACGGAGGAGGGCCTTTCCGGTGTGTCAATGAACGCCGCCATCAGCGCCTCGGCCTCGGTCTCTTCCTCGGCCACCTCCCTCTACCAGGCCTTCACGAGTGTGGGGCAGGCGAACACCCCGGCCACGATCGACAGCCCAGCGGTGCAAAAGGCTGTGCTGCACTACGCGATGCCGGCATTGGGCCGTGTGCTGGTCCACCGAGGCTTCTTCTTGTGTTTCTGGTACAGCTCCACAGGGGAGAAGATTGGCCAGCTGGAGTACCGCGCGTGCCGCTGGGTGCTGGAGGCGCACGTCCCGCACGTGCACGTGCCCCTGTGCTACCACTTCCGCTATAAGGGCCGCGGAGTGACCGCCATAAGTCTGACGCCAATCGGGGAGAACTTGACAACGGTGACGGAGCAGAACGCCGAAGTGGCCGCGCTGGCGCAGCAGCTTGCCTCCGTCTTCTCGCTTCTGCCCTACGGCAGCTCCCCCGGCCAGGCGGCCGCCGCCGCCGCGACGCGCGAACGCAGTAGCGGCTCGCTCTCCGACGCCTCCTTCGCCTCCGTGTCCGCCGGCAGCGTGGATGGCGAGGCCGTGCCGGACGTTTATTTCCTACCGCGCAGCGTGCAGGCGCACTTCGCGCAGGACGGCCGCTACTACTTCCTGCGTAACAGCCAGTGGTTCACGCCGTGGCTGAACTCGCGCCCATCCTGCGATGCCGCGGTGCAGCGGCTGAGCTATGTCAACCCCCACCTGCTCGCCGTATGCGGGGTGCAGGTGAGCTGCCGCGCCTGCCAACGGGACGCCTTCATGGAGGAGAATCGCGTTGCATTGGAGTTTATGCGACACGAGGTGGACGTCGGCATCCCACAACTGCTACAAGACGAACAAGGCTTCTTCGCGCAGCGCATGCTGCGGCGCCGGCGGCGGGCGGCGGCACGGCGGCTGCAGATGCGACGCGTGGCCTACGCGGCGGCCGAGGCGGAGGCAGCTCGACACTCCACCCGCATTTTAATTGGGAGCTTCCACAGCAGCAGCAGCGACAGCAGCCACAGCCGCGATGAACGCATTGAAGACGATGGGTTGGGGCAGGAAGAGGCGGCTTACGCATCATCGCCGCCATCGTCGCTGGGGGTCGACGCGAGTGAAGGCGAGAGTAGCGGGGAGGACTGGACTGAGGTCGGGGAGAGCGGAGACGATGACGACGATTTAGGCAGCGAGGGTGAGGCCGAGGATGCCGCGCACGCTGCTGCCCGGCGAGGCCGTGCCATTCCCACGGCGCTGCTGCCCTTCACCACGACGAGCGTGGTGAGTCGCTTCTCCGCGCGCGGCTACCCCAAGAGCCTCCTCGGCGTCCTTCTCCTTGCGCTGCTGCGGTACCCTGCCGCCCCGCTGCACATGGTGCGGGAGGTGAAGCGGGAGATTCTATTTCGCGGGCTCAAGGGTTTTATTCGGACCTGCACCTACGAGGCTCGCTTCGGCGTGGAGCAGCTGCTGGGGCGGCTGCCGCACGAACGAGCGAACGAGGAGGACGCCGCCTCGGCTTTCGTGGGGGCGTCGGAGCAGCTCAGTGAGGGGGAAAGCGAGGGTGAGACGATCTATGCAGACACACCCTTGCATGAGGACGAGGAAGAGATGGAGGAGACCAAGGAGACACCCTACCTAAAAAGGGATCGTTTCGAGGCGGCGAGCTTGTCGATGCATGGCAGCGGGAGCATCAGCCCGGCAGCAAGCAGAAAAGACGCCTGCGGCACGCAGAGCAGCCCGTGGCGGCTGTCCGTGGACCGCAGCAACAACAGCACCACGCGGCAGAACACGGGCAACTCCGTGCGAGGCGACAATGAAAGGAACACCACCAACGCAAACGCAGACGACATCAACATCAGTAACACAGGTTGCGGTGGGCTGTCCAACCCGCTGACGCGCGCGTCGGTCGTGTCACCGAGCGGCGGCACGGCGCCGCCGTCGTTCACGCAGCGGTGGCAGCAGCAACACACGGAAGTCCAGCGGCGGAGGCGGCAATCGCACGCCGTCAACGCCCTCGCTTGCGCTGGCACCACAGCAGCAGCAGCAGCAGCAGCAGCAGCCGGTGCCAGCGCGGAGACTGTAGACACTTCAACAGATGCAGATAACGGACGCCAAAGCCTGCTGGCACGGCTGAGGCGTCGCCTGTCTGATCTGTGGTCAAGCTGGGTGGGTGGGATTCGAGGCGGTGTCGGTGCTGGCTGCGGTGGCGCTGGGGCACCACGACCGTCAACGTCCACGGCCGAGGACGCAGAGGGGAATGTGCTGGCGGGTACCACGACAGCCGCGCAACGGTCGCCGCGTCAAGACCTCGACATCGCGAACCCACTTGCTGCCATCCACGCCACCAGCATCAGCAACAGCAGCACGTCACACAGGCGCGAATCGCGCAGTGTCTTGTCCTCTTTCGCCCTCTCCAGCGGCGCCGCGGCCTCGAACAACCACTTCTCCTCCTGGGCAGACTTCTCCGTGACGACGGAGCGCGTCTTGGCGGCATTCATGCAGTACGATGGCACGGCTCGCCCCTCATGCGTCTTCTGCGACGCACCGCGGCGCCTGGACGAGCTGGCGGGGCTGCGTGAAAGGGGATTGTCCGCCACGGCGGGTGGCAGCGGCGACCTCTCTGACAGCTTTTCCGACGTGGCACCGCGTGCGCGGACGGCGCAGCGAATGGCGCTGGAAGCGTCTCTCTGGTCCAGCGCAGACATGCTCAATCGGCTGTATGTGGAGCGGGTTCTCCCGTACATTTACCGCAAATTCCGACTGTCGGCGCGCCGCACCGGCATCCTGCACGTGCCGCTCAACGAGGAGGACCGTGCCAGCGTCTACGTGCGCCTCCTCGATGCACTGGGCGTGAGCATCGAGGACGGCGCGGTGCAACAGATCGTGCCGGTTGTCATGGACTTCGCTCCGCGGTGCATCGAAGTACCCGCTGCCACCGCAGCCAACCGCATGTTTGCAGAGAGCGGCACGCCGCTGGTGGGTTCGCACACGCCCAGCAGTGATGGCGGCAGCGGCGACGGCAATCCCCTGCAGTGGCGGCGGCAGCGGCAGCAGCAGCGTGGAACAGCGACACCAGCGTCATCGAGCCCACATTCTGCTGCGGGGTCGGCTGAGCGGTCAGGCGGCGGTGGCGTGGGTGGTCCGCCGTGGACGTCTACGCAGGCGAACGCGGCGTCGACACACACACACACGCCGAACGGCAAGGCAGGAGGGGGACGAGCCACGAGAGGTGCCTCCCACGACTCGATGAAGGGTGGCCGCGCGGCTGCTCCGGCCACTGTTGATGTCGGCGGCACGACGTCAAGTCCTCTCTCCACGTCTGTGCGGGAGCTGCACTATCGTTTTCCCAGCTGGATCGTCTGCCGTGCCACGGCACTGGTGCAGGGCTTTCTGGCCCGCTCCGGTGAATTCGCTCCTCAGCACAGGCGATACTTCGCGCCTGCGGCGGCGGCGCACACTGACCGACGCGGCGGGCGTCGCGTCCTTGAAGGAGACGCCAACGTCAGCTCCGCTCAAGTGGCGGGCCTCGTGCCACTTCTCGCCCTCGTCTACAATGCCCCGCGGACCGCCTTCGCCGCGACACAGCACCGGCCACCGCTGCCGCCGTGGCCGCAGGTGGCGTCACGCCTGCTGGCGCAGCTCCGCGCCGTCTCCGTGACGCCGCATCTTCTCTGGGACGCCTTGGAGCTATACGAGCTGGTGGACCTGCGCACGCTGCAGCAGGAGGCCCGCGCCGACTGCTCTCTTTCCCCGCTCGGACTCGCCACGTCTCGGCCCTCAGCGTCGTTGCCGCACATGGGCAGTGAAAACTGTCACGAGAACGACGAAGGCGACGAACAGGGAGACGATGCAGTGGAGAGAAAAGAGAAGGAGGACCACTCTACCGAAGGGCTGGAGGAAACGTCGTCGACGCCCTGTGACAGCCTCACCGGCTCTCTCGTGTCGCTGCCGCAGATGGTGATGACGGACCGCGGTTTGCCCGCTCCGTGCTGTGCCCTGGCGCTGGCGCTGCTCCTGCGGCGACGCACGCTGCGCAGCGCGTCGGATCGCACCATGCTAATACAACTGCTGCGCCGCTACGTCGCCGCCCTCCGCGCCTTTCCGGCGGTGCTGTGCTCTTTTATGGCCCCCCTGCATGGCAGCGATGACCACCGCCGGATGATGGCGGACGGGATGACGAGTAGCGTGAACGACGACGACGGCGACAGCGACCGCGGAGGTTCGCTGCGAGGGCTGGCGCGGGCCACTGCCGCCGCCGCCGCCCCCGAGAAGGAGCGTCAGGCACAGGAGTCGCGGGCGGCGAAGGCGGGTGTGGAGTCGGAGGCGGTCTACACGGCGGTGCTCTCGACGCTGCAGGAGGTGCTACTGAACTCGGACCTCTTGCTCGCCCACTTCGGCAATCCGTTTAGTGCGCAGTATCGGCTGTACACCGCGGACTTGGTCGGGTATCTGGAATACAACATGAACACGATTGCCGCAGCTGCACGGTTGGGTGTGTTTCGCGACAGCAACAACAACAGCAGCGGTAGTAACGTGCGTAAAGGTTCCAGTGGCAGCGCGACGGAGCGAGGTGGGGAGGCGCGGTCGGGGAGCGGCGAGGACATTCACCAGCGTCTGCACAGCCTGCGTGACGAAATAGATTCCACCTTGCAGCACATCTGGAGCCAGCTTCTCATCTACTGCAAGCCGGATTCCATGGGCGGAAAGGATGCGCTGCAGCGGGCGGTGGCGCTGTTTCGCATGCAGGAGGCCGGCACGCTTTCCTCCGTAGGGGACAGCAGCGATGGCAGCTGCGTTCGTGCGTCGGCTGCCAACAACGGCGTTTCGGGCGACACTGGTACAGTTGGCAGCGGTGGCAGGGACAGCCGCCGTGGAGGCCAGACGGCAGACGCAGCCGCGGCTGCGGTGGTGCTGCGCCGCGACCCGGAAGTAGAGACAGCATTGCAGCGTGCCTGCGATGTGCTGCTCACGACGGAGGGCAGCAGCAGCCCTGTCACGCTGCGCGCGTACTGCAATACGGCTCTGTATTGGTACAGCGTCGGCTGCGAGGCGGAGTGGCGGGAGTCGCTGCAGCGGCTGCGCCGACTGTGGCGCGAGGGCGGACCCGAGGATATTCGCCAGCTGCTCACGACGGTCTTCACCGTGAGCAACTACAGCGTGGGCATGGGCGGAGGTGGAGCAGCTTCGATGCGAACCAGCGCGTTTGGCAGCCACGGCGCGGACGGCTCAGCGGCGGCGCTTCCGTCGGCTGTCGCGCAGAACAGCGCCACGTCGCGTAGGACTGACCTGATGCCTAAGAGTTTGACGGGCGGACAGAGTCATCATGGTGAGGATCCGCCCATTCCGTTTCTGCAGCGCGTATGTCGGGACTAGCTATCGTTTCACTATACTCTATATACGTATCACAGAAGAAGGAGGTTTAAAAAAAAAAGGGAGAAAAAGAAGCTCATAGGCCGTCCTGTTCGAGGTGAAACATAGTACTTACAAAAAGAGAAGATACAGAAAACAACATAATCAGCCGTTTTTGTTTTCTTGGTTTATAGGACTGAAGAAGAGCGCAATGCTGAATATAAAAGAAAAATACACACATAGACACAAGCTGAGCCTGTGCGAGTCTCACTGTGGTCGTTGCGAGACTTCAACGAGTGCTACAGACGTTCTTCTTTTTTTTTTTTTGTTTCTTTCTGCCACTCAACTAGGAAACACCTTCTGAGGTCACACAATGGCAGTAGTAATTGAAAGGAACGCTCACGCTACCTCGCGCATTCTTCGTGCTTTTCTCTCTTTGTCCTTTTCGCTCTTCTCCAAAAAAAAAAAAAATGTTAGCAACAAGCAAAACAAACAACACCAACAACAAAAAGAGTCCTGTGGCTCTGGCGGCGCTAAACACGCACATCCCTTCCTTTTTTTTTTCCTTTCTAGCCCTTGCCTCACTCTTGTTTGTTTATTATTATTATTATTGTTTTTTTTTTTTTCTACTTGATTTATTTGCTTGTTTGCTGCCTCCTCTTATGCCGATTCGCGAAGCTGCGCTGACACCAACGGAGGTGCTCCTGGCGCGAGAGGCGTGTGAGCCCCTCCTCAAGTGTGTAACGGACCGCCTCCTGCGCAGCGGCCTCGCTGGATTTGTGGAGTTTCGCCAGCGGTACGTTGTGGAGTGTCAACGCGCTGTGTCTGCGGCGGGTAAGAGGCCGGCCACACCGTCCACCTCTGCAGCGTCCTCGCCGTTTTCGCCCTCCCCTTCGGCAGAAAACGTGAAGGAGGCGAGGCCGCGTGTGGCGCGTCGCATCAACCCAGAAGGTCTGAAGGGCGTTTTTTCTCAGTCTGGCGTGCTGTTCAGTCCGGACGAGTATCGGTCGATTCTGGTGGCCTACAGCGACGCCGTCGGCTTCGTGCTGGCTGAGGATCTTTTGGCTGACCTGCACCCCTGCCGTCACGCACCGCTGGACGTTATTCATGCCAGCACGCGCGCCGTGGCGGAGGGCCTCTTCGCGGACCTGCCGGTGGTGGAAGCGACAGACGCAGCCGGCGGGGCAAGTCAAGGCGAGGCTGACTTTCTTGCGGTAACGGTGGACGGCGTGTGTGCGGCCCTCCGCGCAGTGTTCGACCCGTCGCTGTCCGAAGAGGAAGAGGCGAAGGAGGCGTCGACGTCGTCGTCGTCGTCATGTGCGACGGCGTTGGCGTCTCTGCAGGCAGGTGTGGATGCCACGTTTATCACCGCGCTGTATCCCGACGGCACGGTGCCGGCGGAGGACGTCGTTGCCTTTGTGGTGTTGGCCCTCCAGCAGCACCCGTCCGTCGCCTCACTCGTGCTCACACGACTAGGCCAGGCACCAGCGTTGAAAGCGGCTCTGCCGTCGTCGTCACGAGGAGCCATTCAAATTGGTTCCACGGCCTCCATCGCCTCCGCCACACAGTCTGGCGCGTTGGACGGCTCTGCCCTGTTCAGAATTCGGCATCGCGGGGTGACCACGCAGCGCAAGTTTGAATACTACAGCGACAATGTTGACCGGCGGGATGAGTGGATGCGGGGGCGGCGCGAGGCGGACGCTCGGCCGATGTACCTGCGCCACGCCGTCGGCTACGGTGGCCACTTGCCGGGGTATCAGTACCACTTCGGTCGCACCTTCCACGTCATCGAGGAGGACCTGCCGCAGCTGACGCAGCCGAAGGTGCCGCTGGAGCCAGTGCCGGCGGACTGGTATGGTGCGGGGGTGGAGCTGAAGGACAGCCGCATGAACGCACACCATTACCAACTCGCGTAGAGAGTGAGAGAAGCGAAACAACAAGTCGTTTGACCTGCATTCTCGGCTGCTTTTTAATAAGTGTTTTGTATGTATATTGTCGCCGACGAAATGTGGCGCAACACGGGTTCCATGCACTGTGAATGGATGTCTTCTTACTCGCAAAAAGGCTCGCCTTTTTCTTCTTTTCTTTTTACCTTTTTGTTTTTAGCCGCCCTTGTCGTTGTTTGACTTGATGTATAGTGGAAGTGCACACCATGTGGACTTTAAAAACAACGGCGTCCAGTGCGGCCAGACAAGGCTTGAAGGCCAATTTCGCAGTTGCCCCTCTAAGCAAAACAAGTGTGACATCTGATTTCAAGAGTGGAATGCACGCTGAAAAGCTTCAACGTGCGAGGATCGGCTCTTCTTCCTTTTTTTTTTTTAAAGCTCTTTCTTAAAGACTGTTTGCCACTGCGCTAAAGGCATGTGTATGTGACGATTGCCTTGATCTTGATCCCCCCCCTTTTTTTTTTCTGCAATACAGTTTGGTATCGGAGTCATATTATTATCGTTTTTTTTTTTTCTCCAACTTCCCTTTTCTTACCCCATCGTCTGCCTCCTCTGTTTCTCACTCTTTCTCTTCTTGCACTTTCATATGTATCTTGACTCTAGCTGCACTGTGGGAAACCAACACTGAAACAGCAGTTGCCTTTCTTTGTAACAGTGACCATCTCTAACACACACAGAGAGAGAGAGAGAGAGAGAGAGAGGATGCTTCGTCGCACTCCAGTACGACGAGCTTCCATCTTCGGCAGTGGCAGCGTCTTCGCACGCGGGGCCGCCGAGGACTGGTTCGGTAAGCAGCGCACCGGCGATACGTGGCGAGGCGCCTTTACCTCCCTCATTCTCTGCCTGTGCGGCATCGGCGTTGTGAATCAGTTCACGCGTGGCAACGTGATGGGGAGGGCGGAGTACGAGAATGAGATTGTGATGGCGTTCCCGCGCACGACGGTGCCGCCACCCGACACCAACGGCTTCGTCGACGCCGAGTCCGAAGAGGGACGAGAAAGGCCGGAGCGAAGGCGTAGGTGAAGCTTTTATTATTATTTGCTCGTTGTGTGTGCGAATGTGTGTGTGCCTGCTTTTTCCTGTTCACAGAGGTTTTAGCAGGTCTTCTGCTTTATGTTCTCTCTTTTTTTTTTTTAAGTAGGTCTTAAAACAAAAAGGAAACAGGAAGAGAAACAAGGACCTTTAGGTCTATTTTATGCTGTTTATTCCTGACGCACCGCGTATCTCTCTTTACAATCTTGAAGATGAAGTGCGTTCTTTAGGTACCGTTACGCATGCATGCACACTAACGAAGGTGCTCGTCCTTTTCACCTCTTTTTTTTTTCTTCTCCTGTTTCTGCTGCTCTGTCTTCTTGGCCTCTTGGCAACTGACACACACACAAAAAAAAAAAACGGAGAAAAAAGTCCTTCTAGAACCGTTGATAGCATACGTCCTTCGCGTCCTTTTTTTTTTCTTGCCGCTGTGGCTGCGATATTTCACCAACTTCTCCCTCATATCTACCGAGTTTTTTTTTTTCTATTTGCCCATCATGCCCGCCTCTGCCGCTGCGGCGAAGGTAGCACCGAAGACGCTCAACCAGTTTCGTAACTTCTCCTACATCGTGGTGGCCTGGTTCGGCTTCAACAAGGGCTTTCGTGAGAAGATGGCTAATGACGCCGCGTGGGTAGAGCATCAGCAGAAGGTGCGCCAGCAGAACGTGGAGCGCTTCCAGGCCGCTCACGCTTTCGCGGAAGCGAAGCGGGATGCCGAGATGGAGAAAGGTGTGCCGGCGATGGTGCCGGAGGACCTGCATGAGCTCTACAAGGACGTCGAGAAGGCGTTGCAGTAGAGTATCAGAGAGCGAGGGTCACTGATGAGAAGCATGACCGCCCTTGTAGGAAGTAGGAGTTGCTGCAGTGGTTCGTAGAGCGCCGCAAAGCGAATACGCATCTTTTTTTTTTCCCTCTTTCTCGCTTGCGCTTGGTGGGCGCCTTCGCCTTTCAATTCTGAAAAGGAAGTAAAAAAAAAAAAAAAAGAAGGCAGTCGTTAAAAAGAAATGAGCCTTTTTTTCGTTTTATGAACGCGTTCAAGGGAGATGCAGAGCTCTACCTAGTGGATTTACAAAAATACCAAAGATATTCTCATACATGTGCACACGGAGGCGTATGCGTGTGTGCGTGTGTGTGCGCTTGTGATTTAGTGTACCAGATAATCTAAGCAAACAAACAAGAAGCAAGCAACAGCCAAAAAAGAGAAAAGAAAAAAAGCACTGTAGTGCATGAAAACAATGAAATGCCCAGTTTTTTTTTCTCTGGTTGCGGTGGATCTGCACACACAAGTAGCCTTGATAACATGGATCGTGCGGAGAATGGATGCAACTGGCAGTGCTGTATCCACTCCTTTTCGTAGTAGTTCAGCGCGACGTGAATGACTCATCTGTATTTTTTTTTTTTTTGCGTTGTGAGTCAAAGTGCCATGTGACTTTGCAATGCAGACTGGGTAAATCACTGGGTAAGAAAAGAAACAAAAAAGAAACAGAGGTCTTACTGGAGTGAGCAGATCGTAGTTTGCAGAAACTGGTTTTTGCATCTAGTGGCCTGGCCAGCTTACGACTCACTTCACTGCCATTATGTGTATATATATGTAAATTCTGTTTTTTCTCGTCCCTGTTTTCTGAATGATATTTAACACGACAATGCTATTTTTTTTTTTTTTAATTGTAATGTGTGTGTGTGTTTGACTCTTTTTTCTTCTCAATTTGTGGCGACTGATAGAGTCGAAGTAAAAAAAAAAAACAAAAACACAAAACTCTCGGTGTTTTTTTATAGGTTTTTTGACAACGGCATAGTCATAGCTCTCATGCGTCGTCTGCAGCAACGCGCACCTCTGCGATGTGGCACACTTGCCTTGTCGTGGCGCACTGTCATTTCTGGTCAGATGCCGACGGAGGGTAGCGGCCCAGGCAGCAACCCGCAGGGCTGGGAACTGCGCCGCGGTCACCACCTGCAGAGCAGCGTCGGGCTGCACAGCCCCATTCGCACCGCTTGCGGACGAGAGTTCAACCCACAGGTCTACTATGAGGTGTTGCAGGCGTGCTGCGATCAGCAGTGGCTCGTCGCAATCCAGCGGGAGCTGCGGACGGACACCGAGTACGTGAACTACCTGCGGCAGCACGGCGGCGCGGCGAAGGATGTGCGAATGCTGACGGAGAGCGTGCAGCACGACGACGAGTTCATGGCAAAGCTCAAGGAGAAGCTGAAGACAGACGAGAAAATGTCGCTGACCCTGTGTGCGGTGCAGGAGAGCTACGAGCGCATTCGCAAAAAGCGCGATCAACACGAGACACAGGTGGCAGCCGACGGCGGGCGGGACCCGTATGCGTCCATGAAGGCAAAGCAGAAGGGCGAGTTTGGCTCTCAGATGCCGCAGTTTTAAAGTGCGTGTGTTTGGTGTACCGCTGTTTTTTTTTTTTTGCCGTTGAATCTCACACGTGCTGATTCCTTATGAAAGACACACAAAAAAAAAAAAAAAGCTGTTGTTACGAGTAAAGGTACTGCGTGGAAGCTGGGAAAGAGGTGCTGTGTTTTTCTTTCCTTTTTTTTTCCTGTTTGCAACTTTTCTAGACCTTTGAATTGAACTTTTTTTTTTGTGTTGTTGTTGTTGTTGCTGTTTTTTTGAATGAGTCATGCTCGTTGATGAGTTGCATGTATTTTAAACCACGCGTTTTATAATCCTTGCAGTCTTCGCCATTTCTTTTTCGTCTTCTTTTTTTTTTTTTTACAACTAAAACTCCTGCGCAACCAAAAACGCGCCAGAAGTTCAGCGTGTCGCTTTTTTTTTTTTGTTCTTCTTTGATCAAATCTCTGTATACACAAGCAGTCACACAAACACAAACACGCCGACCTTCATTCGTTTGCATGAAAGTTATTCCCCCGAACTTCGGCTATGTGGAGGAGGGTATTTTTCGCTGCGGTGCGCCAGAGCCGCGTCACTACGGCTTTCTCGCATCGCTTGGGCTGCGCACGTGCATTCTCCTCACCGATACCCACGACGGCGCCTTCGTGCACTGGCTGCAGGAGACGGGCGTCATGATCTTCTGCCCGCTCTCGAATGAGGCGCAATTACGCGGCAACCTCCGCGGCGGTCCTCAGGCCTACAGCCCCGCTAGCGTGTCCGACTATATGAGCTTCGCGCAGCAAGGACGCGAAGGGGCAGCATTGCGTGGTGCGCCGTCGACGAGTGGCGGGAATGGTGGTGGTGGCGGCACAAACATGAGCAATGGTGTGCACAACAACGCCACAGGGAACACCAATAACAACAACAACCGCGACGACGGACGCGACGATGCAATCTTGCCGAGCGGCGGCGGCTTTGGCGACAACTTCGGCCCGGGCAACGGCAGTGGTCGGTTTGGGCCAGCGGACGGCCCGCGCAGCAGCCCCAACAACAACAACGCAAACAGCAACCTCGAGGGAAACGATGGCGGTGGTGGCGTGGACGGCGGCTACGAGGGCAGCGGGAACTTTAACGGCGATGACGCCTACAACGGAAATGGCTACAACAACAACAGTATCCTGAGCAACGGTGGTGGCGGTGATGGTAGTAGTGGTGGCCGAGGAGGCTTGGGAGCCACCAACGCTGGCACGTCGAATGCGCTACGCTTCTTGCGTGAGAACGTGGCGGAGCGGCGGATCAGCACGAAGTTCTCCCCGGTGCTCGTGCAGGAGCCGGTGTACTTCTTTGGTGGGACCCGTAATGCTGCGGGCGGTGGCGGCGGTGACGGGCCCTCTCAATTCGTGTCCGCCCCATCTTACGAAGGCAGGCTGCACGGACTAATGACGCTGTCGGAGGCGGTGGTGGTGAGCATTCTCCACATTCTGCTCGATCCGCACTACTACCCGCTGCTTATTACGTGCTCGAAAGGTCGGTACCGCTCTGGCATCGTCTGTGGCTGTCTCCGCAAGCTGCAGGGATGGAACCTGGTGTCGATCTTGGAGGAGTATCGCCGGTTCGCCGATAACAAAAGTCGTGCAGACAACGAGGAGTTCATTGAGTTGTTTGACGAGGAACTGGTGAACTTGGAACTGCCGGGTGGTCGGAAGCCGACTATTTTGTACAATATGTAGGGCGAAGAGAGGCCGCAAGAAGGTGTGAAGAAGAAAGGGTGCTTCGTTTGCTGAGGGAGGAAAGAAGCGGCTGTCGAACAACAACAACAGAAAAAAAGGAACGCTGCCGGTGCAGTTCTGCGCGCTTCATCCTTCGTCTCCCTAGGCACATAGAAAGAAGAAGGAAAAAAAAACGGAAAAACCTATGTGTATTTTTACGCCATTCTTCGTTTTTTTTTTTTCACTCTACTTCTCTCCGTGCTTCTTTTTTTTTTTATTTTTACACAGGGAAAGTAGTTGCTTTCTGTGTTAGTGTGTTTTTTTTTTTTCCCTTGTTGATGCTGCTTAAACTGTACTGTACAATTACCGCTCTAGCCTAAGAAACTCGAAAAGAGGAAAAATGTGATGGTTGAACAACGGGCAGGCTTATTATTTATTTATTTATTGCTATTTTCTTTTTCTTTTTTTTTTTTTTGTGGGACGATAGGGCAGAGCAACTTACCAGATCTTAGTGTTTTTTTTTTCCCCCTTTTAAATTTCGATGGCTTTTCTGTATTTTCAAGGAGTTCTTTTTTTTTTCCCCCTTTCTCTTTCCAGAGTACCTTGTGGTATTCATCTCGGCACCCAGGTGGATTGCTCGGCGACGTGTCAACTCATATCGTGCGTTTCGGATATCGCGGTGAGACTTGTCACCAAAAAGAAAAAAAAATAGAGAAAAACGCACTCACAAAATGACAAAACACTGATAACAACAATAGCAAAAAGGAAAAAAAAAAAAGGGTCCTGGCTTACGTTGGGAACTGCATCAATTCTGTCCGAGATAAAGAAGGGGAAAACAACAACAACAACAACATTTTTTTGCGAGAACACAATTTCTTTTTTTCTTTTCTTTTTTTTTTTTTGCTACCGCTGTCTGGTGTGTGCTACTGTATTGCGTTTTCCAGATGGAGAAGGTTGCCTACGCCGTCTATGGCGCAGTGACTTATACACGAGGGCAGAGAAGAAAAAAAAAAAAAGAAGGAAAACTGCTGAGGACAAGTTGTTTTTCTTCTTGCTTGACGAACGTCGAAGAGAAAGAAAAAAGAAAAGGAAAGCCCCAGAAAAGTGCATGTGCTACTAATAACTTTCTTGTTTTCTCCTAAAGCTCTTTCTTTTTCTACTGTTTTTTTCTTTTTGATTTTTCACAGCGTCTCTCTTTACATCTGTGCTTGCAAGTCGTGTTCTTTGAGCTGACTCACTCTTTTTTTTTTTTACGTAGCCGTAGCATCGAACCCTCTGTTTGTTCGTGTGCTCTCTTTTTCTTTTTCATACCAGAGTTTTTTGTCCTTTTTTCACACCAAAAACACAATAACAAAAACCAAAATACGATATACGAGTAAGTCCCAAGTCACGCATCTAAAAAAAAAAAAAACAGAATCCATCACTATGCGCTCCTCTGCTGTGTGGTACCGCGCCGTCGTGTGCACTAGCGTGCGACCCGCCCTCTCTCGTCCTGCCCTGCGCTGCACCTCTGCCGCTTTTGAGGCGCAGCTGCTGACCTCCAACACAGCTGCCACCCTGAGCGTCGCCGGTGCGTCGTCGCTCCGCCTGCAGCGGCGCACGCAGTACGCACAGAACCCTGGCAAGCGTGAACAGGAGGCTTTTCTCACGCAGTTCGATCCACTCGAAGTGCTGGGCCTCGAACCGGATTGCAATGTGGAGGACATCGACGCGGCCTTCGAGCGGATGAAGGCCAAGTACGCGCCGAACGGCAAGACGCCAGATGCGAAGATGGTGGAGCGCGTCTTCCGCGCGCACGAGATTCTGAAAGACCCCGACTCCCCGTTCTACCTGAAGGCACACAGCAGTCAGACGGACCGTCAACGCCTGCAGTTCCTACTGCTGCCCAAGTCGAAGCGTCGTTTCATTGAGGCGCAGGTGTGTATTTTGATGTTTATCGTCTTTGGTATCGCAGTGCTGACTATTAAGCTGATCCTTCGACCGATGGACCGCTCGATCCGCTCCGCGACACGGTAGCTGTCCAGTAGTGTAACGTTGCCAAGCAGAAGAAGTGATGGAAAGAGGATAGAAAAGACGTGGAGCTTCTCCTCTACGTATGCGATCGATTTTTTTTTTTTCGTCGTGTTGAAGAACGCAAGTCGCATGTTTATCTGCGCAGCTCTGCTTTTTTGTGTTTTTTTTTTTCTCCCTTCTGGGAGTACAGTCTTCTTTTTTTTTTTTTTCGTAGTTGTTGTGCAGTGTTGCTGCGTTTTTAGCACTTTGTTCGTCTGCAGTGGAGTTTTTTTTTTTTTTTTTGTACTTCTCACAGTGTTTGTTTCCTTTCCTTGATTTTTCTTTCCTTTCTCATCACCGAAACACCCAAAGCAGTTTTTCTCCCCCTTTTTCCCTTCCTTTTTTTTTTTCTATTCTAAGAAAAAGGTGGATTTTATTGTTTACTCGTTAAGACTGAGGTGCCATGCGGGCGTTGTGTCGTCCCTACGATGGACCTGTTGCCGTTTTATTTACGCAGGTCGAAGAACTTCCCTTGGACAACTGAGGCAAACGGGTACGAGCTGACTGTTTTTTTTTTTTTTTCGTTCTGGCGAGGCAAGAGGTGAGGTGTGTAGCTTTTACAGCCCCTCTCTCTTTTCTTTGTTCTGTTTGTTTTTGGGGTGGACACTGGAACACATATACACAAGTTTCTATTTGGCGCTTTCTACCTTTTCGCTTTTCCTTTTTCCTTATCTGTTTATTTACTCCTGGAGTCCTCCTAACATCGAATAGGGGACTTTTTCCTTTTCCTTACCGCGCTGACCAAAAACAACGCAGACATACATAATTACCTATGCAGGCATCCACAACTATGATTGGCGGCCACGAGTCTCTTCGCAGTGGAGGAGGCACCGTTGCGGCGCGTACACCCGCTTCTCACTCGACAAGCCGCACAACCGCACCAACAAGAACGTCCAACCAGATGAAGCCGACAACACAGAACAACAACAACAATAACAACACGAACAACAACAACAACAACAGCAAAGCTGCCGGGCTCGCCGGTACGACCGGTGCCACTGCTGGGAAGGGAACACTAACGACACCGCTGCGAGGGCAGTGGGTGGCGCAGGCGATCGCCCCAACGCTGTACGGCCGGCGGGCGGCTGCTTGGATCACGGTGTGGGACAAGGCTTCTGTTCCACGCCGCACCGCTATCCTCGTGGCACTGAAGAGCCTCCACGCGAACAGCAACAATAGCGCCTTGGACGACGACCTCGGCGACGCTGCCCCGCTGC
Organism: Lotmaria passim; assembly: GCA_037349495.1. Classification (NCBI taxonomy): domain Eukaryota; phylum Euglenozoa; class Kinetoplastea; order Trypanosomatida; family Trypanosomatidae; genus Lotmaria; species Lotmaria passim. The sequence continues at coordinate 677,623 of CP140202.1, forward strand.
TCTTCGCCCGACTCACGTCGTGGTGGAAGCTGCGGTACGGTGGGTGGGTGGCCGAGGCCAACGCTGCCGCGCGGGCAGCACAGGCGAAGAGTAAAGCGGGTGTGGCTGCTCCGACTCCGCCTCTTGCTGAAGCAACTCCTTCCTCGTCATCATTTCCGCTTTCCTCCGCCTCCGCCTCCCACTCCGCGGAGTTGCTGGCGCAGGTGGAGGCGATCACCATCTTCGTGCGTGGCTCTCGCTTTCTTCTTCAGTTTGTCGAAGGCGGTGGTGTCGCCGCCCTTTGCGACTGCCTCGAGGCCACCGCGTCGCTCTCGCCCTTTTCACTTGACACCTCCGACCCACCCCGCTCGTTCTCCGTGCCGCCGGAGACGCCAACGGCACGGAGGGAAGTGATCGATGGCTATGCACCGGAGCGCCGTGCCATCGCACTGTTGCTGCTGCACATCGCCAACTCCGGCCGCGTCTATCGTGAGATGGTTGGCGATGTGGAGAACTTGGTCCACCTTCTCCACGCGTTGCTGCGTGAGACCGACGCGACTGTGGCCAACCCAATCACGGAGCTGCTTGCGATGCTTAACAAAGGCCACCCTCGACTGTCGACAGCGGTGCAGACGGGTCTGGTGCGCGTGCTCGCCCGCGCGTTACCGGCGAACGAGGAGACCGATGCCCTTCCACCGCAGCCTTCCTCACCCTCCTCTGCTTTACCAGTGTCGGACACGCCGACGGTGGTCGTGCTGAGCACCGCACGTGCCATTCGTGCCCTTCAGCTGCAGGCGGAGCAGCAGCACTACAGTCAGTTTGCCGCTTGTACTGGCGGTGTCGGCGATGCCGGATCGGCAGTGCTGGCCTCGGCGGGCGCGGTGGACTACGTCCCTGTTATCGGTCTGGACAGCACCATCACAGGCAACAGCTTCGCTGCCGCCGGTGCAGGCGTCGTTGCGGTGTGTACGCAGGACCCGCTGCTGCGCCCGTTCACCGTCACCGAGTACCTTGACACGCTCTTTCGGCTGGCATTGGATGGTCAGCACACTGCTTATCGGGTGGAGGGTAATGAGCTGCTGAACCTTGCAGCGAAGAACATCCAACTCACGCCGAAAATCCTGACGCGTTGCTTGGATGTGGTAGACGATGACGTCTACACAATTGAAGGCGCCGGCGAAGGTGGGGAGGAGGGCGTTGGCGTTACGGCTGGCGGCGGCGGCATCGCGCCTTCCCAGCTGCGGCGGCAGCGTCGACAGCTCTCCTGCGGACGGGCCGCCGTCCTCATTCTTATTTCTCGCCCGATGACAGCAGAACGGCGGAATTTGCTGCTTCGACTCATCGCACAGCGGGGCGGCCACTTGACGTTGCTGAAGTACCTCCGCTTGACGCAGCACGGCGACACCGCGGCGGTGGTTGACTGCTGCCACGCGTTGCAGTTTTTGGCGCGGGCTGTGATGGAGACGCTGCGACGTCGTCTAAATCAGCCGGTGGTCTCCGCGGTTCCGTCCAGAACGGCGGGAGCGGAGACGATGCTGGAGCGCATGACGGAGGGTATTCAAGCAGCATTAGGCGAGGCGGTGTTCCAGCAGTTGCTGTTTCAGGAGCTGTCAGAAGAGGACTGCCTGGCGGTGCTGCGGTCTGCGCGTGCGGCTGTGGTAGGACGTGTCGAATAATTGGGTTCCTTTGCTTTATTTTTCTTTTAGCGCCATTCGATGTACAATATAGCTGGCTTCTCTTTTCTTCTACAACGATGTCTTGGGTGGGTAGCGAGCTGCAATTGCTTTACTTGTCCTACTCTTTTTTTTTTCTTCTTCTTTGGTGCTGCCCAATGTCACGCACTCGACGGATACCGTCTATCCTGTGCAGTCACACACAAAAAAAAAAAAAGAAAAGAAAGAAAAGAGGAAAACGTTCAATACAAAAAAACAACGCATTTAAATGTGAGTTTTGTGTCGACGAGCATGTGAGGATGCCGTTTAACTTCTCTTTTTTTTTTTTTAACGGGTGATAGAGTGCGTGCGTTAGCAGTGTTGTGCGTGTCAGCTGTCACAAAAAAAAAAAAAGGAGAGGAAAAAAAGAGGAAAAACAAAAGCCTATGTTCATAGTAAGTTGAGGAAAAACATCAGCGCTGCGCTTCACAGCGCGCCATCCCTCCCCTCCTTTTCTTTTTTTTTTTTTTGAATGCAATTCCGAGCTTCATCTTGTTTGCTCTCGCATTGAGCTGTTTTGTGTTTCCTTCCCCCCCCCCCCCGTCATTCTCTCTCCCCCTACCCCTCCACTTCTGCTCTCCCTATACACATACGTATACGTATACATACGTACATATGCCGTTTCCAATTCTCTGCATGGATGAAATGTATATTCACTGGGGGGACACAGAATACTCTTAACATCACACACGCTTTTTGTTTTCCCAATCCCCACTTTTTTTTATTTTAGTTCCTTCTCGTTTACTTCTCCCCCTCTTTTACCTCCTTCAAAAAAAAAAAAAAACGAGAGTAAAAAAAAAAATGGAGAACTCTGTAGGCGACGTCATCAACCTCGTCAGCAAGAGCGAGATCCGCTACGTGGGCCAGCTCCACTCCATCAACACGGATGAGAACACCGTGAGTCTGTCCAACGTCCGCATCTTCGGCACGGAGGGCCGCAAGGGTGGCGTGTGCGAGGTCCCGCCGACAGATCAGGTGTTCGAGTTCATCGTGTTCCGCGGGTCGGACATTAAGGACTTGACGGTCTTCCGCGACGGCAACTCCCCGCAGGCACTCGACCCGGCGATTGTCGAGGTGCACGCACCGCAGCGCGGACGTGGCGGACGGACAAGCGGTACGGCGGTCAGCGGCGGCAGCACTGGCAATGGTGGCCGCGGTGGCCGCGGCACCTACGATGAGTCCCAGTCGTACAGCCGCGGCAGTGGCGGCAACAGCCGCCGTGGCAACTACGGTGGTGGGCGCTACCACAATAACAACCGCAACCACCACGGCAACTACGGTGGCGGCCGCGGCAGTGGTGCGGGTGGCAACTATCGCCGCAACTTCCGCGACATGCACACAGGCCAGGACTTCCAGCCCGCTGCCGGTGGCCAGGTTGAGAAGTTTGATGCCGACTTCGACTTCACGAAGTCGCGTGAGGAGTTCGAGAAGAAGAAGACGGAGTTCGAGAAGGCTAAGGAGGACGCCAAGACGCACGCCAAGGCGTACAACAAGAGCAGCTTCTTCGATACCGTCTCGTGCGATCAGAAGGAGAAGACCCAGAGCATGAACCGTGCCGAGATGCGCAAGGCGGACACGGAGACGTTTGGCTCGGAGATGGTGAGCAGCATGCGTGGCTTCCGCCGCGGCCGTGGTGGTCGAGGCCGCTACCAGCAACGCTAAAAGACAAACAGACAAAAAACAAACAAACGAAAAAAGGGGAGAAAAAGACAAGGAAGAGAAAACGAAAGGAAAGAAAGAAAGAAAGAAAGAAAGAAAAAAAAGAAAAAAGAGAAAGGGAAGAAGGAATAGTAAAAATGAGTTGCGGCCATCTGTTCTCTTTTTTTTTTTTTCTTTTTCCCGTCTTTTTACTCCTTTTCCCGTCTTTCCTTTTTTTTTTTCTTTTTTTTTGTGTATCACCCCCTTTTTTTGTTTGTGTATTCTTCTCTTTTTTTTTTTTTTATATGTTAAAGCGAAAACAAGAATTGAAGGAGGGAAACCAAACGGACCTTGTTGCTCTTTTGTATTCTTTTTTTTTTTTTTATGTGCTTGTTTTTCATATGAGCAAGAGAGAGAGAGAGTTTCAAAGTAGAGAAGGAGCAGCAACAGTAACGATGACGTCTTGCGAAGGTGTAGACGGGGAGCCCTCACAAAAGTGGTGGAACAACCGTCAGCGAGACTTGCGTAGAGCATGTCTCTTTCTTTTCTTCGAGGTTTTGCGGTGCTTGTCGCACTGCACTGACATTTTTTTTTTCCTCTTTTTCTGCTTGAGCAGGTTTGTGTAAACGCGCTTGTGTGTGTGTGTGTGTGCGCGTGCATGCATAGGTTTTATGTGTAGCAGCATCTGTTCCCATTCCCGAGCCTGCCAGCTTCTTTTTCCTGTGCTTTTGCTTTTCATTTTTTTTTTCCCTCGTTTAGCGCCGCAGTGCGGAAAGGAAAGAAAATATGAAAGGCACGGAGTCAAAAACGAAATGAAGGTGGTAGGCAGAGGAGAAGACGATCCCCACCAATGTGCGCGTGTCGAGCGTGGTACTTGAGTCTCGTCACGCTGAGGACTGATCGGTCCTGATTCCCCTTCTCGCTTCCTTCTTAGATTACCCTTGTGCGGTTACTTTTTTTTTTTCTCTTCTGCAACCTACTAATCCCTTACTGCAGGGTAAAGTAAAGCACCCCCCCTCCTTCCCTCCTCCCTCCACACACGTTTTTTTTTTTTTTGGAAGACCCCGAATACGAAAGAGAGAAGGAAAAGAAACGCCTGTTTTCTTTTTTTGTTACATATCTCTTCTTCTGCGGTTTTTTCTCCTGAGCCGCTTTTCGCTCCATGATTGGGCATACCGTGTTTGTCTCTCTCTCTTTTTTTTTTTTTTTTATGTGCGCTCCAGCTCACACACACACACACGTTATTGGAAAGCAAATAACACTATTAAATATGCGATGATTCGTACGTCAAATCGCTTGTAATGACATCCACCGATTGCCAACACTCGAACACACACGCACACACTTTTTTTTTTTTTTATTACCGCGGATATGAAGCGACCACTTGACTTCTCAGCCTTTTTTTTTATTGTTTCCCTAACGCTAGCATTCAGACTCTCTTTACCCCCCTTTTTTTTTGCTTGATTTCATCTTTGTTCCCTCGTCATTATGTGCGCGCTTATGGGTCCTTTTCACGCTTTATTGATTGTGAACTATATACATATATATATATATATATATATATATATATATATATATATATATATGACAAAACAGCTCCCCGTACCAGTCCTGTCAAACAAGTACAGTAAAAAACAAACAAACATGGACGGACGCTACTTAATCCGATTTCAAAAAAAAAAAAAATAAACATAAATAAGTCGAAGCGAGAGAGGAAGACAAAAAGTGCAAGGAATAGTATTATCGAGGGATCGTATGGAAACCGAAATAATGATAATAAAGGTGTGCTTTGGCACCTCTGTGGGTCTTTTTTACACTGGCCTTGAGGATGCTACGGACACGTTGTTGTCTTCTTAGCAAACTGTAGTCTCTCTCTTTTTTTTTTCCCTTTTCATTTTTTTTTTTTTGCCTTAATATGCCTTACTTTTTTGAAAAGAAATTAGTCTCATTTTTTTGTTTTTGTGTTTTTTTTTTTTGCTTCTTTCTTGGAAGAGTTCTGACTGGTGAATACCAGGGAAACTGAGGCTTGAGGGTCTTTTTTTTTTCTGTTTTTTTTTTTTTTTGTATCAATGGAAGCGATGGCTGCCCACTTACACACAAATAAAAAGAAAAGACACACAAAAAAAAAGCAGGGAGGCTGTCTCTAACACCTCATCTGACTTTTTTTTTTTTTGTGTGTGTGTCAGTGCGGGTGCATTCGTTTTTTTTTTTTCTTCCCATATGCGTGAGCTGTTGTGTGTACGAGCGTGTGAGTGTATGTGGGTGCATGGGGGTGTATGACGGTGCGTATGCAGGGCTTTCGTTGTCGGTGTGTGTGTGTGTGTGTGTGTGCGAGCCGGAATTACTCTTTTCTCTCTTTCTTTTTTCTTTTTTCTTTCTTTTTTTTTTTTTAAACTTTGCTAAGTGCGCGAATAAGAAAAGGAAGGAAAATGAAAGTAATCGAGGAATGAAGTAGTGACTAGTGTGGGCACTTTATTCGTGGTAGAGTGTTCGTCGCTTTCGCTTGCGTGCGGCACCTCTGTTTTCTTTTCCTTGTATTCCATGCCACGGGAGGAAAAACAGAAAAAATGAAAGGAGAAAAAAAAAAAAGAGGTGGGGAAAAAAAAAAAGAAAGGAAGGCATGCGGTCTTACGTATCCTTCTTTGCTAACTATGGGGGGTGCTTTTTTTTTTTTTTTAAATTTGTTTTCAAAGCGAGCAACGGCGAGAGAGGCGTGTGCGTGTGAGAGTGTGGAATGGTACTGTAAAAGCGGTGTTTTTTTTTTTTTAATTGGCAGCTGCACGAGGACGCTGAGTAGGATGGGTGAGAAGGTTATATTACGCATTTGGTTATGCAGGAGGATTTGGTTCTTTTTTTTTTACACGTAGTTGCCTTCGTCGCCTTTGAATGAAAAGGTGAGGATTGTAGAAGAGCAACTCGCTCCAGAGAGGAGCATCGGTCGGATGTCGTAGTGCTTCTGGTAAGCATGCACGCGCACGCTTGCATGCGTACATGCAGGTGATGAAGTAAAAAAAAAAAAAAAGAGAAGAAGAAGGGGGAAAATAGAATGCGCGTAAGGTATGGCGACGTGTTGGCGAAGCAACAGAGAACTGACCCTTGCGGCCAGCTCTTCACCTCTTTGCTCTCCTACAACGCTCTCTCTTTGTGCTTTTCTTTTTCCTCTTGGGACGGGTGAGTTACGAACTTGTTAGGACAACGGAAAAGAAGAAAAAGAGGGAAAAAGTGTATGCGCAGCGGGTGCCATTGGCTCATTCTGAGAGCGTGAATCACGCATTTTTCTTTTTTTTTTTTTAGACTGACCAGAACATAGGCAGACACAGAGATTGCAACGAGGGCATTGCTATGGAACTGAGTAATCGTGACATATATATAAGAGGGACGAAAAGAAGATCAGGAGCGTGCCATGCACCACAATTATCGTCTCTAAACGGCAGCAAAAGGCATATCTTGTCGTTTGAACTTGGAGCACTTGTCTTCTTTTTCTTTTTCTTGTTCACCGTTTTTTTTGTTAATTCTCGTGTCTACTTTCTTCCAGGCCCTTTTTCTTTTAAAGTGCTGTTTCGGACACCACGAGCTTTGTCCGTACGAAAAGTTGTACTCAGTTAATGAGCGTGAATGGTGAGACACGTTTTTTTGTCGAACGACCTTTCTCCATCTAACGTCTTTTTTTTTCCGGTGATTTGCAGCTTTTCGGCTCTTTTTTCTTTTTTCTTCGGTACACCGCTCTCTTTTTTTTTTTTTTTCTGGATATCAGGAGCAGTTCAGCTTGGTTTTTGTCTTTCTTTTCTCTCCTTTTAACTTCTTTTTTTCTTCTACTTGTGTTTTTGGTGCTTGATGGTTCTCATGCGTCTTTTACGACGTCTCCGATGCGAAGCAACCGAAGTCTAGGATGTGTCTCAAAGAAGGAATAAGAGAGGGTATACATCTATGTATATAGATGTATTAATATAAACGCTCTGTTGTTTTTCTCTCCTTTTGTTCTTCACTGTTCTTTTCTACGGCAGAGATTTACAAAAACACACACACACACACATATATATATATATATATATATATGGATGGAGCGGGGAAGCGACGATCACACAGCAGAACAATAAGAGTTTGCGTATTTGTCAAGTCATGCCATCTGCGTTTCACTCTCTTGCGGTGCAGTTCGTTCCTCACGTGCTTCAAGCACCCTTTTTTATCTCCAGTTTTTTCACCGCCACATGCTGCCCTCGTATGTCTTTTTTTTTTTTTAAATATATAAACGCTGTTTCCTTCGCCTGCAACTTCCCCGATTCGGCTGCGATGCCTCGCATGACCTTCCAGCTTCTTTGCGTTCTCCCGCTCTCTTCTTCTTAACCGCCTTCTTTTCTATCTTGTTTTTGTTTCTTTTTCTTCGTTCCTTAACACTGCAGTGACCCACCATTTTTTTTTTTGTGACTTGTGCACAAGATCTCGTCAAGACATACACACCCACACACACGCACGTGCTTTTTCCCACCTTACGGAAAAGACGCTGCTAAGTACATACATATATATATATATGTGTGTGCTTAGTTGGTCGGTCTGCTTTATAGTTGTGTAAGCATAGCTGTTTTCTTTCTTTTTTTTTCCTTTGCTCTTTTAGTGCGCCGTATTCACATTTCACTAACTTTAAAGTCACACTTTTTTTTTTTTCTTATTATTATTACTGTATTTCTTGAGTTGTTGCCTCGCGGAGAAGCCGAAAAAAAAAAAAAACAGAAAAACAAAAAGAAAACCTCTCAGGGGAAAAAAGAAATACACACATTTCAGGTGCAAAAGCTCCACTTTTTTTTTTTTTCTCCTCTCTTGTGGTGAAGGAAAAAGCTCTTCTTAACAGGACGGAGATACTGGTTAATACCACCATAGCAACAAAGACAAGTAACTCTACCACAGCAGTAAAAAAAAAAAAAAGAAAGGAAAAGAAAAGGGAGGTGCTAAACATGCGGAGCTCTTCACGTCTAGTGTGGCAGCCCGTCACGCGGTCTGCCTTGACGAGTGTGAAGCGACTTGCCTCGAACGTTCGCCTGCAGACGGACTTCGGCAACGCGACACCGGCACAGCGGCCGGTATCGAGTAAGAGCCTTTTCTACGTCACGGAGCCGGCCTCGCGCAAGGGCTCTTTCAATCGCTACCTCCGCTCCGCTCGCGACCAGGCGCCCTACATCGCGGGTGCCGTCGCGGGTGTGTGCATCTACAGTGCCGCCACGCTCGCCATCCCTGCTGGGTTCGGCTCGTTGATCGACTACGCCAGCAAAGGCGAGATGCCGCTCGGCACGTCGATGCAGCTGCTCGGCTGGTTTGGTATGTGCGCCGTGGGCAATTACTTGCGCCTGTACTGCATCGGCTATGCCGCCGAGAACATCGTCGCGAAGCTGCGCCGCGCCCTCTACAACGGCATCCTACGGCAGCCCACGGCCTTTTTCGACTCAACGGAGAATCGCACGGGCGCGCTGGTGCAGCGGCTTTCCATGGACTGCAACGTCGTCGGCAGCTCCCTGACCGAGGCGGTCACGAGCGGCAGCAAGAACTTCCTGCAGACGGTGGGCAGCACTGGCGTGATGCTCTACTACTCGCCGCTGCTGACGAGCGTGATTGTGTGCATGATCCCGCCGGTGGCCATCTTTGCCGGCTCGTACGGCCGTTACGTTCGGAAGCTGCAGCACAGCATGCAGGACGCGCTGGCGGACATGGGCACCGTAGCGGAGGAACGGCTCTCAAATATTCGAACGGTGCGTGCCTTTGGCACGGAAGTGCAGGAGGAGACGTGGTACGGTAAGAACGTGCAACGCGTGTTCGACCTGAGCATGCGCATGGTCCGCTGGAATTCCGTTTACGTGGCCTCGCTGCAGACGGTGGGCTACGGCGCGATGTACTGCGTCATGTGGGCTGGCTCGATGCTCGTTGCGTCGGGTCATCTGACGCCTGGCGTGCTCTTCTCTTTTGTGCTTTACACCATTTACTGCGGCATTGGTCTGATGGGGTTGACGAACCTGGCCACGGAGATCAACAAGGGCTACGGAGCCTCTCTGCGGCTCTTCGACATCCTCGACAAGGCGGACGCCCTCAAGAAGGCGCAGGATGCCTGCACGCAGCTGACGCCCGTGACGTGTGACTGGCGGGTCACGCTGAAGGACGTTTCCTTCGCCTACCCGACCCGCCCCGAGGCGCCCATCTACACGAACATGAACCTCACCATCGAACCTTCGCGTTGCACATGCGTGGTGGGCAGCAGTGGCTCCGGCAAGTCGTCGCTCGCGATGCTGCTGCTGAAGCTGTACGAGCCGACAAGCGGGCAGGTGCTGCTGGGCGAGTATAACGTGCACGACCTCCAATCCCAGTGGCTACACGAGCGGATCGGATACGTGGGACAGGAGCCGGTGCTCTTCGGCGGGTCAATCGCCCAGAATATCGCCTACGGCGTGCCAGACCGCAACTGGGATGACCCGATCGATCGGTGGCAGTACGCCGCGATCGTTGAGGCCGCGCGCAAGGCGAACGCGCACGACTTCATCTCGGCTCTGCCGGACGGCTACGACACGTTCGTCGGCGAGAGTGGCCGCAGCTTGTCTGGTGGGCAGAAGCAGCGCATCGCCATTGCGCGGGCGCTGATGCGCAACCCGCACATCACCATTCTCGACGAGGCCACCTCGGCGCTGGACAGCGAGAGCGAGGTAGTGGTGCACGACGCCATCTCGCGCCTGATTGAGGAGGCGAAGAGCTCCAAGAAGCAGCACACGGTGTTGATGTTTGCCCACAAGCTGAGCATGATTCGCAAGGCGGACCACATCATCGTGCTGGATAAGGGACAGGTGGCGGTGGAGGGCACCTTTGAGGAGGTGTCAAAGAACAAGTTGTTCTGTGACTTGGTGGGGCTGACCGTGATTCCGCAGGTCACGGAGAGAAAGTCCTCGGCGTAAACGATGCGCGGCTGAGGCCAACGGCTATTACGACGATTTCTTGCTTAAGCTCCGTTGTGAGATTTGCAAGTGTGAGCCTTTTTTTTTCTTTTTTTTTTTTTGAGTTTCACAGAGGACGAAAGAAGTGCTGGCGAGGAATGAAAAAAAAAAAGAAAATAATAATAAACAAAAGAAGAACAAGAGCGAGCTTTTCGATGTGCTCTGCTCTCTTTTTTGTTTTATTTTACTTTATTTTATTTCATTTTGTTTTATTTCTTCTTCAACTCTTAAGTGCTTGCGTTTTTCTGTTTTCTGTTTTTTGTCATTATCGTGTGGGGAGGCTCTTTAAGGCGGTTGAGGGGAAGGATCAGGTTGTTATCTCACATATATTCAGATTGTGTTTTCAGGTTTTCTTTAATTAGTTAGTATACTGAACACACCACCTGCGTCAGATCCTGCTGTCTGACAACTCCAAAAAAAAAAAAAAAACCGAGGACAACGTCTACTTAGTTATGTTGAGTCTTCTTTTCTCTCTCTCTTTTTTTTTTTTTTGGTTGTGTGCCAGAGAGTATCTAAAGTGCGAACAGCGAACGGAAAGTAGCCGCGGAGAGGAGACAGCAGCGAGCCGCTGATTTTTGGTCTCGCCAGAACAGCGCCGTAACAGTAGGAGAGAGGTGTTCCTTTCAACAGTGATGAAGGATCAGAATCGAGGTGGCGCTGGTGTGTGTGTGTGTGTGTGTGGTTCACGGGCAACTACTTGCTACTACGATGAACCCGTACAGGGAATACAAGTATACATATATACGTACATACATGTATATACATATATGTATGCATACGATTGACGGTTCCTGAAATGCCGCCAAGTGCCGCGGTGCTCCGGAAAGGGAAACGAGAAAAGACAATTGGTGACTTCTTTTTTTTTTTCCCACGAGCTTGTCTACTCTTCATTGCACTATCTCTTTTTGTTTTTCTCTCTTGCGTCTCTCTTTTTTTCTTCTATCTTCTTCCCTTTTGTTTTCTACTTACTTCCACATGACATGCTATTACTTCGTTTTTTTTTTTTCTGGTGAGCTCTCTCAGAATAGCCTGCTCATCATATTCATCAAACAATCTACTATTTTTATCTTTATCTTTATCTTTATATAAATATATACCTTTTTTTTTTTGTTTGTGTCTTTCAGTTGTGGGGCTTTCACGCGATTTCATTCATATCCCTTTCTTTTGGCTTTTTCATTTTTTGCCGTTTCCGTTTTTTTTTTTTCTCAAACCTCCTGCTCTCTGTGACAACGCAGTGAAGTTCTTGTCTACTTCACTTTTCTTCCTTCTCATTCCTGAAGCAGCTTTTTATTCCTAGCACCTCATTTTCTTTTTTTTTCTTCTTCTCCTTCACAGACTATAGTTGTTGTATTACATCACGATATACAATATATAAATATAAGTACATATTTGTATATATTGTCGCAGTGTACTCTTTTTTTTTTTTGTGTTGCTGTACTTTTGATTTTCTTCTTTATCAGCCTATCCCTACTTCTCTGGAACAACACTCCCGCGTCACCACCTTTCTTCCTCTTACCTAAGCGGGCAAAAGAAGGCATCGTTCTGTGAAAACCTTCTCTTTTTTTTTTCCCTTTCACCTCTCTTATTTCATTTTTTTTTGTTTTGCGTGTTTGTTTGTTTAACGCGTGTCAAGTCGTTTTTTTTTTTGTTTACAATCGCAGATTATCTTTTCTTTTCTTTCTCCCCCTTTTTTTTTGTTGTTACTCCGCGCGCACGTTGACCTTCAGTCATGTCCGTGACACAGTCAACTAGCAACACATCCTCGCCGGCGCTGCAGGCCAAGGCGACGCCGTCAGCCTCCGCGTTGGGCAGCAGCGGTCTGAACAGCAACAATAACAACGCGAACAACAATGGCAGCAGTTTCAGCACTGGCGGCTACGCAACTGATCCTGACGCGCTGCGCAACCTCATCGTGAACTATCTCCCACCCCTCATGAACGAGGCCCAGGTCTACGAGCTTTTCGGCCAGTTTGGCAAGATTGAAAGCGTGAAAATCATCTACGACAAGATCACGGGGGAGAGTCGCGGCTACGGCTTCGTGAAGTACCAGTTTTTCTTCTCCGCCACCTACGCGGTATCCTGCCTGAACCGCTTTGAAATTGGTGGGAAGAAGTTGAAGGTGGCCTACGCCAACGCGCAGGCAGCCAAGGAGGCCTATGAGATGCTGCGACTGTCCACCCTGGCACTGAACCTGCAGCAGCAGCAAGCGATGCAGTCTATGTACTTCAACCAGATGATGCTCGCGCGGGAGGAGGGGGCTGAGGGGGCCAACGCGACACAGATAAACGGACAGGACAACGTGGACATGTACGGCTACGGCATGGGCGGCTACGCCGCGAGTCAGCGCAATGGTGCGTCGTCGTCGATGGGCGGCGGGACTGCGTCTGCTGCCGGATATCACCCTTCGCCCATGTACGGCGCTGCCCGGTCATCGGGAGCGCCCATCACGCCCATCGGGCTATAGAAGTAAAAAAAAAGAGCACCCCCACATAATGGGGGGCTGAAAAGAGAGAAAAAAGGGAAGGCAAACACAAAAAAAAAAAAGCTCTCTTTTTTCTTTTGCACTTTTTTTTTTTTTTTTGTATTGTTGATTAAAAAACGGCTTGCCATTTTCCCCTTTCTTTTTAAATGCTGTTTTGCTGTTTTCCTTTTTTTTTTTTTGTGGTGCCTTTGAATTGTGTTGTTACCTGCCATGTAGGGAGAAAAACACAAGAACTCGAAAAAAAAAAAAAATGGTGCCATATTTTTCAAAAAGAAAAAAAAAAAGAACTTAATAGGATAAACTAAGGCCGATTTGTAATGCGTTCTTCTCCTTCTTTTTTTTTTTTTGTGTGTGCTTCTTATCATTTAGTTGTTCTGTTTTTATTGTCTTTCATGCATGCTTTTTCTCTTTTTATTTCACTTACGTAACATCAATCAGCGAAAATGATCTTTCACGTCCATAACTGAGTTAGGGACAAAGAGGAAGAGGGAAAAAAGGAATCCTCTTTTTTTTTTTTTGTGTGTTTTCTGCCTGCACGTCGTTTTTTTCTGTTCTCGTCTTTCAAAGTTCATTCGCTCTACAAATGCAAAATGCACACTCTATTAGTTCTTCGTATTAAAAAGATGAAAAAAGGAATTTCACGATATACACGGTCGAGTGTGTCTTCTTCCGACACGTAGTTTCACTGCTGACAGTTTATTTCATCTATTTTCCTAATTCTCTTTTTTTTTTTTCTGGCTCTCGAGCGGAGGGCTAGATATACGATCGAATTGCGTGTTACTTGCAGGCATTTTTTGCATTTTTTCTTTTTGATCCAGCTCTTTAGCTCTTTTTTTGTTTGCTTTTTTACCCTTCTACTTGTAAGCTGCCGCCTTGAGTTCTCCGATGCGTGCTGCTATTCTCTCCGTTAACTTTTTGCATGTGAAACTAAGCTATCAAAAAAAAAAAAAAAGAAAGAAAAAAGGGAATGAAAGTAAAATCTCTCTCACACACAGCACCGATATACACAAGATAATTGCTGTCTTCTTTTAAGCTGTATCGTGGAATACAATCGTTTCCCTCGAACTATTTTCGCCTTTCCCATGTTTTTTTTTTTGTTTCCTCTTCTTCATAAATCTGAGGATTAAAAATGCGTCTTTTTTTTACTGCTTAGCTTCGAATGTGATTGCGGAGGCTTTGCCAGGCTGTGTCTTGGCACGCATGGTCGTGCGTCTCAACTATCCTCTCAGAAATGGAAGCCAAAAAAGAAAAAGAAGAGGGATGTGTTTCTACATCAAATGAAGAAAACAGCAAAATGAACGTTAAGTTGACGATGTCAGAAGTTCCAGAACTTTCGTTGCTTTTTTTTTTTCTAATAATTCAGAATTAATAAAAGCAACGAAGTTGCACTACACACAAAAAAAGCACATACACAACAACAGCAGATATAAATAATAATAATCATTTTTTTTTTTTTGCTGTGACGCAGCATACCTCAATCTGTGCGTGCTTACACTTACTTCCGAGTTTTTTTTTTTTATTGGCATGCTCTCTGTTCCCGTTTTTCTCTTTTTTTTTTTTCTATGAGAACTCTTTTCCTTGATATGGTTTACACACAAAAACACACAAAAACTTTCGTTCCTTCTTTCTTCTTTTTTTTTTTTGATGATGCTATTCTCGCATGAAACTTAGCGTGGCTGTCGAATTTTCTTTTTTTTTATTATTGTGTGTGTGTTGCATTGTCTCGTTTCTCAGCTTCTTTGCATGCTCACTTGAGTTCAATGTCACTTGGCTACTGTGTCGATTACTGTTTTCGACTTACTGTGATGTATGCGTGTGACTGTTCAGCTTTTTCAGCCTGTCTCGCCAGGGTTGCAACATCCTTTTTTACGTTTTCCTTCCCTTTCTGACTTTTTTGGAATATAGAAGAGCGGACAGGCAAATGAATCGAAGAGCAAAGAAAAAGTAAAGTGCATTCACGCATGCGTTTCCTACGCCGTTTTTTTTTTTTTAATTTTCTTTTGTTTTCTAAAAGTAATCCACAAAAAGAAGAAAAGAACCACAAACCCCCCCTCCCCCCCCAAAAAAAAAAAAACAACAACAGCTTATTATACCCTTAATTGATTACGCTCTTTTTTTTTTTTCTGTTTTCGACATAGTTGGTTTACTCTTTCTATTATTAGTCGCTGATACACTTGAGAAGCAAAAGAGAATGAAGGAAGAAACTAAAAAAAAAAAAAACGACAATAAACACAAAAAAACGACGAGATAAAGGAAAAAACGTCTACGCGGTTGTGGGGCTTGTGAAAAAAAAAAAAAAGCCGCGTCGCACGAAGAAAGCCGAACAAGCTGCTGCTCATTGCCTCGCCTTCTTTTTTATTTTCAATCACAAGCGTGCATTTTTTTTCTTTTTTCTCTCTCTCTTTCTTCGTGGCACAACGTGTAAACTCCTTTTACTTTTTTTTTTTACCAAATTTTCAGCCACGTCTGTCTCCGTTTTTTTTTTTTTTGCATCTAAAGGCTTTTCTTCCTCACTATCTCTTCGTCGAGTTTTTATATGCTGCTTAAATGGGTTGTTTTTTTTTTCCTCTTATTTTGTTTTGCTGTACACATTTCTCGTTTTGTTTTTTATTCCTCGATTTGTCTGCGCGCTCGTTTTTAGGACGGTTCTAGTTTCTTGTTTATCTTTTTTCTTAGTAGTGTCCGATGCTCTTCGCTTTACACACAACATTCTTTTTTTTTGTTTTGTTTGCTTGTCCTTTTTTTTTTTTTACGCTAGCAGACCCAGCTATAGAGAAGCGGTTTCAAGACGTCGACCTTCTCCCAGTTTGCCTTAGGCGTATGCAACTAGGTGAAGCGTTGAGGGCGCTTTTTCTCTCTCTCTCTTTCTTTTTTTTTTTTTAAGGCTTAGCAACTCAACAGCTTTTGCTGCTTCACAGTAAATGAAAAGAGCACCAAAGATAGTTGAGCTTTATATTCACATATATTTTCTTTTTTCGCGCTATCTGGTATTACCAGCTACACCGCAAAGAAGAGGACAAACGAACAACAAGTGAGGGCAGGACAACACGTGGAAGGGAGTCGTGTGGCTAGGGGAATTTAGATACCGCACCAGCTTCGCGTGGGATGGAGGAAAGAGCATCTGCTGGTCAGCCATTGTCAACATTTTTTTTTTTCTCACATTCGCTGGACCTAATGAAAAAAAAAAGAAGAAGAAAAAAAAGAGGATAAGGTAGCTTTTCTCCTCCCCTCTTATTTATGAGTTCCCTCCTCCCCTAGTGAGATGCTACTCATGCGTAAAGCAGCAGCGCCCCAGTTTTTGTCTTTCACGTTCTCGAGTTGCACGGCGAGTCTCTTCTACTTGCATGGATCTGCATTCGCTTGTATTTTACACTCGTTTTTCATGTTTCTTTGTTTGAACTCTCTTTTTCTACGCTTTCCGACTTTTTTTTTTTTCGTCTTTTCTTCTTTTTTTTTTGTTTGTGTGTCTGACATGCTCTTTTCCGCTTCGCATTTTACCTGCAGAGACTTTTTACTAGGGCAGATAGGTTGCTTTATTTATTTATTTATTTTGGTCTTCTCCGTTGCATGTGTGCGAGAAACAACCAAAATAAAAATGCCACGCCTACTTTCTCGATTTCTTTTCAAGGCGCCCCCGTGCTGCCCTACCTCAGCTACACAGATCACGTCAGCGCGCGATACACTCGCACCAGAGCAGGAAGCTGACTCAATCCCCAAAAAGCGTCAGCCACCTTCAGCGCAGGTGTGGGCTGTCGTGGATATCTTTGCCGTGGTGCTGACGTTTTACGAGCGCGGCGGTGCGGACACCAGGGTGTGCACGCCTCGCTCGCTGGCGGAGACTTTTTCTAACCCGGACGTGCCGGTGACGAAGTTGCCCACGACAGAGCTGACCTCGCGTGTGCTACGCCTTCTTCTGCGTGGTGACAGTCTCGGGCACGCGACTCCGTCACTTCGCTTTCCTCCAGCAACGGTTCGCACCGACGAAGGTTCTGCACACACCAGCAACAAAGCTGTGCAAGCTCGTTTTACGGCAGAGTTGCGGCGACTTATTGCAGGGCATCGTGCCGTGGCTTCGCTACTGCACCGGCGTGCCGCAGAGCAGGTGGTCGGCGACACACAGGTGAAACCGTCGTTGGCGTGCGTGTTAATGGAGGCTGCCGCAGCAGAGGCAGATAATCCTGGCACGATCGGCGGTGAGCCCTTCTCGTTTGCGTTGCCTGCGCGAGACAGCGCTGTGAACACGGCTGCATTCGGGCGTCCGACGCCCATTTCTTCTGTGTGCCTCGTGGAGTCTTTCACGCAGGTGCTCAGCACGAACCTGTACACCATCAGTGCCTTTCTCGAAGCATTTCAAGACGACTCGGGGTCACCGCCGCAGCCGGGCCTTTGCGAGTATTCTGCGTCTGCTGAACGCCTGAAGGCCTTTCTCCTTCCGCACCTGCTTTACCTCGTTACACTTACTCTCGACGTGGCGGACGCCGCGTTGCTTTTTCCATTGGAGCAGCCGGCCACTTTTGCCGCTTCGCCCGCCACCGCCGCCTCGCGCACGTCCTTTCTTCTTCGCGTGAAACAGCAGGAAGGCTCGCACGTGCTTTCGTGTCTTCTGCAGATGCGGGGCGTACCGCGTTGTGTTTCTTCCTTGCCTTTCCACCCTCGTGTTGGCTGCGAGAGCATCGACGACACTGCTGTGACGGCGTCCCGTTGGGTAGCGACGCATCACCTCCTACGGCGGCTTCGACCACTGCTTTTTCAAGGTCTTTCTCGTTACCCCTGTGTGAATCTGTACGACACAGTGAGGGAGGCGAGTGACTCGACGGTGCTGAACGAGTCTTGTGACTATACTGATGCCGGCCTCCTCACATGGATGGCGGACCAACTGGACCTTTACCGAGGGGAGAGGCGGCTGACTCCGAGTGCTGCGCGAACACCAGTGACGGAGGGCGCCCTTGCCGCCTCTGAGTTCGCTTTCTCCACCGAGTTCCTTCGCTCTTCGCCGTCTTGCGTTGTCCATGAAAGCCTGGCCTGCGCGTGTCTGGTGGAGCTGCTCCGCCTTGTGACAAAACAGTTCCGTAGAATCGCTGTTACCACTACTGAGCCTGCTGCGATGACGGGTGAGACAGAAGAGCGAGACAGTCCGCGCTCGCCTGGGGAAACGGGGAGGAGAAGTTGTATTTTTGGAAGAGACAGCGGCATGACGGTGGCCTTGGTGCGCGTTGCCGAGTACGCCAGTGCACTTGGCCCGTCAGTCACCGGGCTACAGGAGTCGGATGTGTGGGAACAGCTGCCACCGGCGCTACGAGAGGCCGTGAACAACCTCCAGATGGAGCTGCACGTTGTCGAAGAATGGACTTGACTGTTTGACGTACGCTGAAAAGAAACGTGCCATCCGTCTTTTTTTTTTTTTAATTGTCTCACGGCGACGTTCTCGCAAATGCTCCTTTGGAATGACTGCGTTCTTTGTGTTGGGTGGCTTTCAAATCACCATCACGAATTTGATGAAGTGGTGACCACAAGAGTCTCTTCTTCTTCTTTTTTTTTTTCTGCTACAACAACTGCTTTCTATAGTTCTTCTGTTAACACTCTCGATAACCTTCAGCTATTACTAAAAAAAAAATAATAACAGCAACAACGAGTACATGATTTACAGCTCAGCAAAAAGAAAAAAAAACGGCAGACTTGTAAAACTGAAGAGATGCTTCTTTTTTTTTTTTGCGCCAAGTTGGTTTTCTTTCCTCCTTATTTCCACGATATTTTGCCCTTCTTTTGAACAAAAAAAAACTAAT
Organism: Lotmaria passim; assembly: GCA_037349495.1. Lineage (NCBI taxonomy): Eukaryota > Euglenozoa > Kinetoplastea > Trypanosomatida > Trypanosomatidae > Lotmaria > Lotmaria passim. The sequence continues at coordinate 696,182 of CP140202.1, forward strand.
GTCAAAAGCGGGGAGGAGGGGAAGAGAAAAACAACGAAAAAGAAAGTCATGTCACAACTCCGCAGCAGGCTTTTCTTCTTGCAACCACAACAACAACAACAAAAAAAAAAAAAAAAAAAAGGACAAGAAACACATTCTTTTTCCCCACTATTCATTTACGAGCGGCTGCAAAAAAAACGTCTGGAGCGTTGATTTTCAACGAAGCCCTCCCATCTGTCAACTCCCCACACTCATCCTACCCCCCTTTTTTTTTCTTTTCCTTTTACTTATCCTTCACGAACCATTATAAAAAAAAAAAAGAAAAAAAAACCGGGCCAACCGCAGTTTTCCTTTGCTTCTCTACTTTGCTCACTACTTACTACGCTGTATCTCTTTACGTTATCATTTTTCTCCTTTTTTTTTTTTGTACTCTAAAACACCTACAAGCACTCCTTTTCCTTCCAAGATGTCCCAGCAGATGACTCCCCCGCAGCCGCAGCAGCAGCCGCAGCAGCAGGCGTACAACCCCGAGCCGGAGGCGCTGCGCAACCTGATGGTGAACTACATCCCGACGACGGTGGACGAGATGCAGCTGCGCCAGCTGTTCGAGCGCTTCGGCCCGATCGAGAGTGTGAAGATCGTGTGCGACCGCGAGACGCGCCAGAGCCGCGGCTACGGCTTCGTGAAGTACCAGTCCGCTGCGAGCGCGCAGCAGGCGGTGAACGAGCTGAACGGGTTCAACATCCTGAACAAGCGCTTGAAGGTTGCGCTTGCTGCGTCGGGCAACCAGCGCCCGCGCCACAACTACAACCAGCAGCAGGCGATGCAGGGTGCTGCGCCGCAGGCGAACTACTACCCCGGCAACTTCGCTCCTGCCGGGTACGCGCAGCCGAACCCGTACGCGCAGCAGCAGATGATGGCTGCCGCCATGCCGCAGCAGTACATGATGCCGCAGGCTGGCCAGCAGCCTCGCCAGTAAAGGAACGAAATCGTAGGTTGAAAGGAGAGGCCGGGAGAACAGGATTTGGCTGTAGAGTTTAGGCAAAGGGGCTTGAAAAGCACATGTCGTTCGTAGGTCACAGTGATAAGGTGAAGAAGAGGTGAAAGAAAGCACAGTCGAAGCTCTAGCCAAACTGCTGGGAGAGGCGCAGATGATTCCTCTGTCCATGGTGTGATGGCTGGCAATGCTGCGGTCCCAAGCTTCTATCTCGGATCAGGTAAAACTGAAGTGCCCCTTTTTTAGCGCCGGGCGTATCGCAGGGTGGGCTCATGACAGTGATTTGGTTGCTCCGCCCTTCTTGATGTCGGGGCTGTGAGAAACGTAAAGACATAAGGCTATATCTGTGAGAAGGAAGGAGGGAACTAGTTTTATAGGGCTTTAGCCTTCAAAAAAACCACCCCCCCAAAAAAAAAGAGAGCAGTATGTGAGCGCAGCAGTCTGGGGTGAGAGCCGGGTGCGTTAGCACTCTGAGAGGATAGGGCTGTGAAGTAGATGATCGTTTCCAAACGAATGCATCGGCTGAAAAACGCTTCCTTCTTTTTTTTTTTTTCGTTTGTGTGAGCACGTTGGTGGTACCTAGCGTGTGTGTGCATGTGCGCAGATGGACACATAGTATACACGCTAAAAATGGCTGGTTGTTTTTTTTTTTCTCTCTCTGATGTGGCTGCTATCTGCAGCGGAAACTCATCCGTTTCAGCAACGATGACAGTCGCGCTTTTGAAATCTCCTTTTCTATTTTATGGGTTACGTTATCGAGCATATTCACTTTTTTTTTTTTCGCTTTGCCTTTTTGATTTGTGCTTTGTCTCTGTTTTGTCTTTCCGGCTGTGGCTTGAGGTTCTTCTTTTTTTTTTTTTGTTTTCATGGAGCTCCGCATTCTCTTTGTGTTACATCCCCCCCTACTTTTTCCCTTCGATTGCCGCTTTTCTTTCCTCTTTTGCTTTTTTGTTTGTTGTTGTTGTTTCTGGTTTTTTTTTTTGTACGCACCCAGCCAGCGATGTTTCGTTGTTCGCTACTGGTCTTTTTTTTTTTTTAGCTTCAACAACTCCCTGTTGAGAACAAGGAAGTAAACGACGTTTCCCTTTTTTATTATTGTTTTTGTTCTTTTTATTTATTTTTGTTTTTATTTGCTGGACTCGTACTCCTGTTCTTCAATTTCCTTCCGTGTACGCGTAAGCGCGCGCGTGTCTTCCCTCTCGACTCTGTTTTGATTGTTGTTGATACTGTTGCTCAACAGCTGGAGCTGAGTTTAACGACCACAAGCCGTTTCCTTTGCCTTCTTCAGTTCTCGTTTTTCTTCTTTTTTTTTTTTCCACTTGAAGAACCGCTCTGCAAAGAGGAAACTAGTAAACAACCACGCCAACTGCCAATGTGTCCCACAAACGTCAATCATCTTTTTCAACCGTTGTGTTTTTTCTTCCGTGATTCTACACACATGCACACCTTTTTATTTTCTCAACCTCCTTGCGACTTGAGTGACATCCTTAAAAAAGAAAAAAAAAAAAGAAAAATAAGAGGGAGCGAATTTTGAAGAGCTTGGAGAAAGCACAGAGAACTGTCAACACCCGTTTTCTTTTCGTTTTATTGTTGATCTGCGGCATCACTTATCTCCCATCAGCTCTGCTCCTGCTGTTCACCGCGATATGAAGAGCGCTCAGCTTTTTTTGTTTGTGCCCAATAGTAAGTTATCTGAATGCGGCCTTTTTTTTTTTTGTTTCCCCGTTTTTGCACCTCATAGCTTTCCTTTTGGAAGATGTTCCCTGCTCTTTTTTTTTTTTTTGAGACCATGTTTTTTTTTTTCTTTCTGCTCGTGTTTGTGGGCGCTTTACGCGTGCCTTTGCCACAGCTTTACACCTCAACAGCACTTTTATTTAACGGCAATCGACTGCACGCCGACATTTCTATTTGAATAATGGTGATCCCGTACAACTTCCACTGAGCATCTGTGGTGTGATCGAGAACCTTCTTGCCGACTTCTATTCAACTCCTTTCTCCCGACCCTCGTGTCAACGAAGAATCAAAAAAAAAAAAACACAAAAGAGGAAGTTCACTTTTTTTTTCTTAGGCATCTTCGAGGAACACCATACAAAGAGGCACTTGTTCCTTTATTTTTTTTTTCTTGGCGAACTCAAAGTGGTGTCTTACCTCTCTTCTCAAGATGAACTACACTCATGCAGTGTTTCCTTTATTGCTGTTTTTCTATTTCCCTTTTTTATTTATCTTTTATTTTACTTGTTTTGTTTTTCGGCAATCTTAAGGCTGTGTTCGCTCCACTATTTTTTTTTTTTTGTACGTTCTTGTTTTCACTTAGGTATCCAGCCCGGATACGCGGTTCTCAACGAGTTTTGCCTTTAGCACTTGCAGAAAAAGAGCCAAAACAAAAAACAAAAAGGAAAACAACAACCAAAGAGGCTAATAACCGATCTTCTTTTGCATTTGTTTCGTTTTTTTTTTTTTTTTTTGCCAGCAGAGGATGAAAAAAAAAAAAAAAGATACTTGCTGCTCTTGCTTCATTCTCAAACGGTGTTACGTAGTGCAGCAGAAACCGTGCGTTTTTTGTTTGTTGTTTGTTTCTTCTAGTGTTTTTTTTTTTGTTTCTCCCTTTTTGTTTTGTTCTCTACTTATATATATGACTAATGATGTCAGTTGTGTTTTCTTTTTGGCTGAGTTTTCTTTACGAGTTCAAATCACACTCATGGGTTTCAGTGACCTTTGTAAGTCATTTGCGCAGAAAACAAAGATCAACGGAGAAAAAAAAAGTGTCAGCTCTTGAGAAGCGGCTTCACTGCCATATTTGGCATTCCTGAGTAACCGCCTTGCAGACGTTTCATCCCCGTGCATGGGTTTAAATAAAAAAAAAAAAAGTGCGGCTTTGAAAAACAGAACAAGTAATTTGCTTCGCCGAAGCTGCTCTTGAACTCTGTTATCATTGTTGCAGTTTTATTTAATGGCAAAGAAGCTGCTTTTTCTTGTTTTATCTCCCTGATTTACAGCCTTCTGGTGGTGCCCTTGTGGCGTTTGCTGTACGCCTACCTTTTTTTTCTTCAAGACTGATAGACTTTTTTTCCCGTACAAACGACCAGCGTACTTTACAATACAGTGTCGTACTTCGTTTTCGTTTGTCACAACTTGTCCTTCTCTTCTTTCTCTTTTTTTTTTTTTTACATTTCCAAAAACCACTTTTTGCGTGTTTTACAACCAATTTACGGTTAAAACACACACACACACATATACAGTTTTCCTGTTACATACTAGTTCTCTTTCGCATTCTTTTTTCTCTTTTCCCTAAGCACGCTCTCTTTGTCCGCTTCCTTTTTTTTTCCTGTACTCTAAAACACCTACAAGCACTCCTTTTCCTTCCAAGATGTCCCAGCAGATGACTCCCCCGCAGCCGCAGCCGCAGCCGCAGCCGCAGCAGCAGGCGTACAACCCCGAGCCGGAGGCGCTGCGCAACCTGATGGTGAACTACATCCCGACGACGGTGGACGAGATGCAGCTGCGCCAGCTGTTCGAGCGCTTCGGCCCGATCGAGAGTGTGAAGATCGTGTGCGACCGTGAGACGCGCCAGAGCCGCGGCTACGGCTTCGTGAAGTACCAGTCCGCTGCGAGCGCGCAGCAGGCGGTGAACGAGCTGAACGGGTTCAACATCCTGAACAAGCGCTTGAAGGTTGCGCTTGCTGCGTCGGGCAACCAGCGCCCGCGCCACAACTACAACCAGCAGCAGGCGATGCAGGGTGCTGCGCCACAGGCGAACTACTACCCCGGCAACTTCGCTCCTGCCGGGTACGCGCAGCCGAACCCGTACGCGCAGCAGCAGATGATGGCTGCCGCCATGCCGCAGCAGTACATGATGCCGCAGGCTGGCCAGCAGCCTCGCTAGTAAGGCGCGAAGTCGCGTGAACTTGCTGACTGACGTGTGCTGTGCGCGAGTGCGCTGACGTAGGGGTATCCAAAATACGGGTTTTTCTTTTAGTGAGAAAGTGCTCTTTATTCATGCAATAGGTTAAACATGTCAACAGGCGGAAATAAAGGAAAACGTACACACACACACACACGCACACACGCACACAGGTGACTTTTATTTGTTTTTATTTAGGATTTGAGAAACAAACAGAAGTTTAATGAGTCGAATCAACCGATGCAAAGAAGGAGAAATCTGTTGTTTGAGCAGAGAATCAGTTAGGCGTGCTGCCGGCGGGCGATGCTCGTGCGTGCACGTGCGGTGGCCTCGATGGCTTTCCAGAGTGTCGCACAGCTTCCTTCGTCACCACCGCTCTGCACAAGGGTGCTTTTAAGGTCTCAACCTCGTAGAGTTGCGTTGTGTGTGCTCTCAAAAAAAAAAAAAAAAAGAAAAGGAGGAGGGGGGAGGGGAATCACCGCACTGGATTGCATGGCAGTGGTAACGTGGTAAGGATGCAGTCAGAGGGGACCAGAAGATACTTGTGCGAGGAGGTTCTGACTTGTGAAGGATATGAGATCTACCTTAAAAAAAAAAAAAAGAAAAGAGAAAAATTGTAAAGAGAAGTTTCAAGAAGAAGGAAAGAAGGAAGAAGAAAAAGGCATGGTTGAGAGAGAAGACGAATCAGCTCTATTAGTATGGTTGAAAAGTCATGTGCAATGTATGTGCCTGTGTATTGCTCTGTTTTTTTTTTTTTGTTTGTTTGTTTCATTTTCAGAGGCTGTGCTGAGCAGGTGTGTGTGTGTGTGTTTTTTCACCCTTTTTTTGTGCGCGCTTTCCAGAGACCCATCCGACATTCGTACCTGCAAACATCGTATGCGCTTCGTTTTTCCCGTTCTTTTTTTTTTTGTTCTGTTATCGGGAGGCCTTTTTTTTTTTTTTTGAGGCGTAGAACAAGTAAGCAAAAAAGAAAACACAGAAGCAAAGCCTTCTGATTTACTGCTTGTTCTACAGTGCTTTTGCTTCTTCCTAAATCGCCTCTTTTCTTGTCACGTGGAAGTACCCGGTGCGCACATCGACGCCTCTGTGCTGCATAAAACTCGTCTGACGTGCTGCTGTCATGGCTGTCTGGTGCCGATGTACACACACGCACACGCACATACACGCACCAGTGAATGGATGGGCGTGCCGCCACGACGCGGTTGCAGACTTGAGTTTGCAGGTGGAGGGTTGAGTTCTTTTCCTTGTTTGGAATAACGTTTCTTTGATGTGTCGTTTTTTTTCATGGTTTCTGACTCGTTTCTTATTCTTGGTTTCACATCTGGAAATACACGCACTACGGGTGGAGAACAGCAGCGCACCCTTCGCTCACGCGGACGCACAGAGACAGGCACACACACAAGCAAATACACACACACACACACATGAACCCCCCAAAAAAAGCATGAGAATGGACTAGCGAGCGAGCTTTATTTGGGTGGATGCCGACTCCAGGTATGGTAACAAAGTACATGTTGTCTTTGTTCGACTGCTAGCGATTCGTTGTGGTGTTGTGATGCTCGTGACATGACGCACTGTCCGCTATTCTAACATTTTTCTCTCGGAGTGTTTTTTTCTTTTTTTTTTTTTATTCGTCAGTGAGATGTCAGTTACATTTTTTTTTTCCTTGTTTCATTCTTTTTCTTTTCTTTTGTGAATTTCATATTTGTTTTTCTTTTTTCTCCGATACCTCGACTCAAAACGGATCCATCTGCATTGAGCACAAGTCCCTTTACGTAAGGTTCTCCTCTGTGTGCGAGACAGAGGGAAACCTATTATTTCCCTTTTCCTTTCGAAGGAGTGAGCGAGAGACCAGTAAAGCGATCTCAAAACAACACGGGCGCGGTAGAATGGGCGTTTTTTGTGCGGAAGCAGCTGCTGTTTTCCCATTGCCGTCTGTTGCTCTGTCTCAGCTCAGGATCAAAAGGAAACAGGGAATAGAGCTTGAGAACACATGTTTCCTTTTCTTTTTTTTGCTTTCGTACAGCGGATTCACGAACGTGAAGGTACGGATTTTGACAACAAAAGAAGAAACGTACACTCATAGAGAGCAACGTCGTTTCTTAGCCCATAAGTTTGTCGAAATAGGCACAACTACACGTGCACTCATCTGCGGTTTTGAATACAGTTGTTCAGCGTTGAGTTCGTTCTTTTTTTTTCTCATAGGATTCTCTTTTTCTACTCTTCCTATCCTCTTTCTATAATCTACTTTTCCGCACTCTTCTTTTTGACGACTCCAACTGGTGACTACACGAATACGTGCCACAACGTCACACAATTCTCAGTTTTCTTTTTTCGATTGTTCCTTTTTTTCTTTTCATCTTTTTGTATTTTCATTCTTCTTTAACCTACAAAATTCCTTTTCCTTCCAAGATGTCCCAGCAGATGACTCCCCCGCAGCCGCAGCCGCAGCCGCAGCCGCAGCAGCAGGCGTACAACCCCGAGCCGGAGGCGCTGCGCAACCTGATGGTGAACTACATCCCGACGACGGTGGACGAGATGCAGCTGCGCCAGCTGTTCGAGCGCTTCGGCCCGATCGAGAGTGTGAAGATCGTGTGCGACCGCGAGACGCGCCAGAGCCGCGGCTACGGCTTCGTGAAGTACCAGTCCGCTGCGAGCGCGCAGCAGGCGGTGAACGAGCTGAACGGGTTCAACATCCTGAACAAGCGCCTGAAGGTTGCGCTTGCTGCGTCGGGCAACCAGCGCCCGCGCCACAACTACAACCAGCAGCAGGCGATGCAGGGTGCTGCGCCACAGGCGAACTACTACCCCGGCAACTTCGCTCCTGCCGGGTACGCGCAGCCGAACCCGTACGCGCAGCAGCAGATGATGGCTGCCGCCATGCCGCAGCAGTACATGATGCCGCAGGCTGGCCAGCAGCCTCGCCAGTAAGGCGCGAAGTCGCGTGAACTTGCTGACTGACGTGTGCTGTGCGCGAGTGCGCTGACGTAAGGGTATCCAAAATACTCTTTTTTTTTTTTCTAAATAGTGGAAGAGGCTTTCTTCCATTTGTATTTGTGAAAAATGTGCGAAAGGGCAAACACACAAAAAAAAAAAACAACAAAAAGGGGGAGAAAAAAAAAAGAAACAAAGATGACCACCGTTTTTTTTTTTGTACGAAAGAGAAAAACACACAAAAAAATACAGGAAAACAGAAACGGGGTAAAAAAAAAAAAAGAAGTAAATAGAGGAGGTAATATAAAGCAACTTTGGCATCGACAAGAGTGGTACACGCGTTTGTCTGCGCACGAGCGGAAAGGAAGTTACACTCGGCATTCGCGGTGTCTGCGAGTTCCCTCTGCTTTGATGGTGGCTCATTCGAAGAGACTTCGCAGCAGCGGGAGATTGCAAACGTCAATGTGCCTGTTTTTCTTTTTCTTTTTTTTTTTTTGTGATGCTGTGTTTTTTTTTTTTTTTAGGGAGGGGCAAAAAAAAAAAAAAGATGAGATTTGGGTAAGATAGAGGAGAGAGGAAAAAAAAAAAAAAAGAAAGGGAGGAAACGAATTCGCGTGTCTTACATAAGAGTTACTGCAAAGAAGTTCTTATTTTTGTTATTTATTTATTTATTTACTTTTGAGTACTTTTATATTGGTGCAAGCAAGAGAACGTCAACGCCAACAGAAGTGCGTGCTCTACATTTTTTTTTTGCTGTACTGCTTACAAGCGGTCGGTGCCGCGCCCAGCACTTTCTTTTGATGGGCTGCTTGTCCCACTTCTTTACATGCATGGCCCTGAGTTTTTTTTTTTTTTGTGCCTTCTGCTTTCTCGTTTATCCAATCATGCTGTTATGTCCCGTGTGCGACATATTGTTCTGTAGCGGCATCGAAAACAGGAGCGAACAGCTCTGCTTTTTTTTTTTTTTGTTAGAGGAGAGAGGGAGAGAGCTGCTTGAGGAATGTTCCCTGCACTGTTCTGCATGTAGTTGTCACACACTTTTCTTCAGCACTCTGCCTCGATCAGCTTCATAAACTACAGAACTGTTCTTTTTTTTTTTTGCTTTCTGTGCTTGATGCCGTTGTGGAAATACCCGGTGCGCACATCGACGCCTCTGTGCTGCATAAAACTCGTCTGACGTGCTGCTGTCATGGCTGTCTGGTGCCGATGTACACACACGCACACGCACATACACGCACCAGTGAATGGATGGGCGTGCCGCCACGACGCGGTTGCAGACTTGAGTTTGCAGGTGGAGGGTTGAGTTCTTTTCCTTGTTTGGAATAACGTTTCTTTGATGTGTCGTTTTTTTTCATGGTTTCTGACTCGTTTCTTATTCTTGGTTTCACATCTGGAAATACACGCACTACGGGTGGAGAACAGCAGCGCACCCTTCGCTCACGCGGATGCACACACGTGAGGACAGCGGTGCAAACGTTTTGCAGCTGGTTTCGTACGTTTCTTTTTTTTTTTTTCCTTTTCTCTTCTGTCGTTTTGAGTACTCAAACCTCCTTTTTTTCCCCCCTCTCTGTCGCTACCACACATGACACCTACTACTCTGTTTTAAGTGGGCCCTGTCAACTTTGGCGAGTAGGAGATCGGCATGACCATGTACTTTCCTATTCTGGCATCACGAGAAAAAGAAAATAGGTCTTCTTTTTTTTTTTTTTCGATCCGTTGAGCAGCTTCGGCTGTTGTGTTTGAGTTGAAATCTACTCTTCTTTTTTTTTTTCTTTTTTTTTCTTCTTCTATCTGATCAAACACGACGGAGGAGATGTCATCGACGACCGCATGACGTTTTAAAGCTCTTTTGACAATGGTACGCCTCTTTATGAAGTTGTGTATGTGTGTGTGTTTTTTTTTTTTCCTCTTCTTTGACTTTTGTATTCTGACCTGTTAAAGAAAATGCGAAGGGAAGAGACCATTCTTCTCAACGTGCACAGACACGATATATACCGTCCACCTTGCACCTCAGTGTCGCATGCACTCGTTTTTATTATCTCCCATGGCAAAAGCAAACAAGCATACAAACAATAATGATGAAGAGCAAGAAGGCAAACAGTAAAAACCACACAAATAGGAGTAGCTTCTTCGGCTTTTACGTGCTTTGGCTTTTTCAGTCTTGCTCGCTGGCCTTTTTTCCTCTCTCTGTTCAACGCGGTCGCATGTCGCGGAGGCTTTCTGCCAGTGTGCGCTTTAAGAACGGCTTCAATGACAAAAAACATGGCTGAATTGTTTTTTATTGAATGTGCGTAGTTGCGTTGCGGTGAAGCGACGGGGGGCAAGCGGGGGAGGAAGGGGGGGGGGAAAGAGGAGCTCGATCGCTTTTTTCCCGTTTCTTGCTCTCCGTCTTGCTCCTTTAGCTCTTTGAAGTTATTGCGGCTTGTTGACTCTGTTTCTTTTGTGTGGAAAAGAAAAAAAAAACTACTGCTCTTCACAACTTTTCGTACCTCCCTTACCCTTTTTCTCTTTCTTTTCTCGCTGCGTGCATTTTCTCGTTGCGTTTTTTTTTTTTTTTACACCTATGCTGTTAATGGTGTGCATGGTTCATTGGTATTATCACGCTGACTGGATTCTGCCACGAAATCCGTTCAGTTTTTTTTTTTCTCGTTTCCCTAAGCACGCTCTCTTTGTCCGCTTCCTTTTTTTTTTGTGTACTCTAAAACACCTCCAAGCACTCCTTTTCCTTCCAAGATGTCCCAGCAGATGACTCCCCCGCAGCAGCAGCAGCAGCCGCAGCCGCAGCAGCAGGCGTACAACCCCGAGCCGGAGGCGCTGCGCAACCTGATGGTGAACTACATCCCGACGACGGTGGACGAGATGCAGCTGCGCCAGCTGTTCGAGCGCTTCGGCCCGATCGAGAGTGTGAAGATCGTGTGCGACCGCGAGACGCGCCAGAGCCGCGGCTACGGCTTCGTGAAGTACCAGTCCGCTGCGAGCGCGCAGCAGGCGGTGAACGAGCTGAACGGGTTCAACATCCTGAACAAGCGCTTGAAGGTTGCGCTTGCTGCGTCGGGCAACCAGCGCCCGCGCCACAACTACAACCAGCAGCAGGCGATGCAGGGTGCTGCGCCGCAGGCGAACTACTACCCCGGCAACTTCGCTCCTGCCGGGTACGCGCAGCCGAACCCGTACGCGCAGCAGCAGATGATGGCTGCCGCCATGCCGCAGCAGTACGCAGTGCCGCAGGCTGGCCAGCAGATTCGCCAGTAGCGACGTGCATTGCGCAAGTCTTTGGGGTTTGACTCAGAGCCTTGTGGGAGTGGCGTGTATGTCTTTTTTTTTTTGTTTTAGGCAGTGGTGGCAGCTCTGAGAATGTACCTGTGCTTCTCTGAGTTGAAGAACGAACGAGCGAACGAGCAACACTCAGTAGCTGAAGTGTCCGTTTTTTTTACTGGATCGCACCCTTAATGTTTTTTTTTTGGGCACCAGCGCGGGCGTGACGTCGCTCTGCGCATTCTCGGTGCGCACGCATTGTGTGCTGACTGTCTTTTTGCGTGTTTGCCCATACCGGGCAGCGAGCGTCACGAAGAACTTCACTGCTTGTCTATCGCATAACACCTTTCTCTAAAGGTGCTAATGCGGATTCTCTCAAAAAAAAAAAAAAAAAGAGCCAGCGGAAAATAAAGAGGCAGAAAAAGTAGTAGTACAGGCTTTCGTTGGCGGGAGTGGAGACACAGAACTGTCAACTGCCACGTACTGGGAAGATAACTTCCGCTCAAAAAGGCGATTTGAGTGTCTTCTGGGCTGTGCCGGTTTTCGATCTTTTTTTTTTTTCCTCTGTCTTGTTTTCAAAAGCTACCGTGTGTGTGTGTGTGTGTGTATGTGTGTGTACGTGCTAACTTCCTACGTACGTCTTTTCTCTTTCAACCAATACACCCCCTCTCAGATTATTTGGTTTTTCCCTTTTCGGCTCCCTTATTGCATTGTATTCTTTCGAAATGGACGTGCTGTGCCGTTCAAGAACAAAGAAATATCTCCTGTTCGCTCATTTCCCCTTTTTTTTGTTTACCTCACTCATTCAAGGTGGCCTGTTGTTCTTTTTTGTTTTTAGTAAAAGAAAAAGAAAACAAAAATGAGTAGGGAAGGAGCAGCGAAGTACTTGTGTCCGGTGTCCCCGTTCCAATGGCTTCTCCCTCATCTCTCGTTGCTTCTCTGGCTTAGAACCTGCATGCCGTAAAACGCTATCATATTGCTTTTTTTTTTTTTGTGCTGTCTTTTTTTTTCCTTACTTTCACCGTTGCACGTCGAAGATGAAGTGTTGCTTCACCCTTGTGAGATGTGTGTGAGGGTGTGGAACAACAGTACACGCAAAAAAAAAAAAGGAGTGCTTCTTTTTTTTTTTACCGCCAATGCGCCCTTGGGGCGTTGTAAACGGAACAGCCTGAGCAGGCAACGCGAAGCCGGTCCTTTCTTCCCTCTGGATTTCGAATAACTTTACTTTGACTTGTCGTTTTTTCTTTACATGCATGTTTGTCTGATTTCTTTTTCTTAGAAGTCGCACCTGGAAGCAAAAGAAGACACACACCAACACACACACATACCGCTGATTCTCTTTTTTTTTTTTAAGTTGTTTTCTTGTTTTTACAAGACAGTGGAAAAGGGAAAAGGAAAAAAAAAAAAAAACGCCATACACGCTGCACACGGTGGCTTTTTTTTTTTTTTAAATAGCCACATACCACACCAGCTCAAGAATTGCCAAAGACACCAAGTCGCGAAGGTACCTCTTCCTCTTGCTCACGTGTTGTGATGTGCTTGATATATATATATTATATATATATATATTTGTTTTTTTTCTTTATATACTGATGTTGTCTTCGTTTTTTTTTTTTTTGTGTTTTGTTGACTGTACTCCAGCCAACAGGTGTTTTTTTGGTAAAGCAAAAAGAAGAAAAAAAAAGCGGCTTTAGAAAACGGGTTCTTTTTTTTTAAGCCTCTCCTCTTTTTTTTTTTTTTGTCGTGTCGTTCCAACGCGTCCAAGACGTTGTTGTAAACTGGTCTACACCGCTTCTACGGTGTCAAGCTCCACTTGATCCAAGGACACTGCTTTTTTTTTTCCGTTTTTTTTTTTGTACTCTTGCTTATCACGCGTACCGTCGTATGGTACACGTTCCCACATCGATCGAGAAGTGTCTCTCTTGTTTTTCTTTTTTTTTTTTCCCATTATCTATCAAAAAACAACAAGATGAAAAAAAAAAAAAAGGGAGGACGGAAATAGTGAACATATTTGATTTCCTGTTCTTCCTTCGTGTTCTTTTCTTTTTATTTTATATTTTGGCAAAACTGAGGTGATGCGTATCCATGACACATCTCCGTAGGCGTCTTCTTTTTCTTTTTCTTTTTTTTTTTGCTTGGCATGTTGAGTTTCATTGGTAGTTTTTATCTTTTTTTTTTCTGTTGTTTTTGTTTTTGTTTTTTTTTTTTTGTTTTTTTTTGTTTTCTCTTGTTGATAAGTTCGTCTGTGTGTCGTGAAAAAAAGGGGGAAAGAAAAAAAAAAAAAAACAAGACATCTCTTTCTCTCTCTCTTTTTTTTTTTTTTGTGTGTATTTCAGTGCGCTTAATTGCAACGCCACGGAAGTACCACGTGCTGTTGTCCAACCACTTTTCTCTTCGAGGTTTTTTTTTTTCTTTGTGTCGTACTTCACGTCACGAAATGGACAGTACGGTGTCGTTGTGAGAATCGCTCGGACGCCAAGCTTCGGCAAAGTCCTACAATGAACTTTAAGCACGACCTGTCAAAGTCAAGAACGGAGATTGTTTTGATCAGCGACCCAAGGCACGTACACACACATACACGAACCCGCAAAAAAAAAAAAAAGAAAAGAAAAAGACAGAAAAAAAAATAGACCTCTGCTTGTGAGGCAAAAAAGAAGTTTGTAGCTGATTGTGAGTTACGAAAGCAGAAAAACAACACACGGCGGATTTGGGGAAAAAAAGGACAGCAAATAAGGTGCATATGGCATCCAAGCAGTCACGCACAAACAGAAAAAGGAAAGTTGAGAGCGCTTTAATGGACTCAGATGGAAGAGTTTGAGAGGCGGCCAGCTCGCTTTCCATGCTCTGGCCTGTGCGTTGAAGTGACATGGTGTTGCTTTCCTTGAGACAGCTGCGCCACTAATAGAAGAACGCGCGTAGTAATAGAAGAGCAGCTTTGCATCCAGGTCTGCAGTACTAGTTGCGTCTCGAGACAGCGCACGTTCGGCGCGTATGTCGTGTGTGTGTGTATATGTATGTGTGCGTTGCTGTAGCACAGCTGCTTCTGGAGTGATAGATGAGCGATTTCGCTCGTGTCATTGTCCTCTTGATTATTCTTCTTATTTTTGGGTGTTTCTTTGTTTGCATTTCTACTGCGTCAAAGGTCTTTTTTTTTTCTTCTGCTTTCTCACCTCATTTCCTACCGTTTTTTATTGAACTATCCCCATCAGTGGCCAATTGAGGGAGATCGTTCATTATAGTCTCACACACTCTTAGCCGTGTAGAAATATAGCCTGCGAGGCGCTGTTCAAGAGCATATAAAGACCTTATGCCTTTTTTCTCCTAGATTTGCAAACGTGCGACATATATATGTACTTCCTGATTTCATGTCCATGAGCACATAGATACTCACAGGTTTTTTTTTTTGATTTCAATAGATCAAGCCTCTCTTTTTTTTTTTTTGTTGAGGTAAGTTCCTAGACTTGTTGGAATGACATCGACACCCGGGCAAGTTGCTTATTCCTCCAGTTCACGCAGCCCCATTTCTGTCTCCTCTTCTTCGGCTTCTGCCTCCGCGGCGTCCTCGACATCGTCCTCGCCCTTCTTCAAGTCCACCGCCATACCAGACCAAGTGTCATACCGCAAAGAAAATGGAAGCCAATGCAGTGAAGGCGGTGCGATGGCGGTGGCCGTGGGAGGGGAGGCGAGCCGTCATGATTGGCTTGCGCTGGTCTACGTAACGCCCGCCTTAACCCAGCAGTTTGTTTCCTTGTCCGACGCTGCGGACTTTGTCAAATGCCACGTGGAGCTGCAACGCAAGGAGGAGGAGGAGGAAAAAAACGGCAGAGAAAGGGAATTGTCTGGTGGGTACTGGCGACTTGGCTACGTCGTACACGCCTTCACCGCGGCAGCTGCAGAGAGTGAGTCGTGTGTTGCGCCACCCCGCACGGGCTGGTGCTTTACCCTTGAGCCGTTGCCGGCGGAGCAGCTGGCGGCGTGTCGCATGCGGCTCACCTCTGTAGCTGGAACCTCTGCTTCATCTCCTTCCATCGAGTCGCGGCACCATCCTCATGCTCACAGTCCACTTCTAAAATCGACTGCTCCATCTGATTCGCGTACGCATCTCCATCATAGCCTTCGTCAGGCGGAGCGTGAGCACGACTTACGGACATTGCCCTTCGTTTTTCACGACCTCCTCACCACGCCGCTCTACGTGTGCACGCGCGCGGAGGCGGTGGTGGAGCTGCCTGGCAGCCTTTCCCTGTTGCTGTCGTCGCTGTCCCACGCCGCTGCGGCGGGTCGGGGGGTAGGAACCTTAGACGCCTCGCTGCAGGCGCTTCTACAGGCAGTCCCAAGCCGTGCCGCGTTGGTCTACACGTTACGGCAGCGCCACTGCTTTCAGCTGCCACTGCTGCCACTTGTTGTTCCGTTGAACGCGAGCGAGAGGGAGGGAGCGGAAGAGGAAGAAGAAGGCTGCTCCTGGCCCGCTGGCGGTGCTGCTGCTGCTGCTGTTTCTCCTGCGGTGGAGCTGTACATGGCGCTTGGTGGCGCGCAGCCGCAGGAGGCTGCGGAGGTGGCAGGAGAGCAGGAAAAGAGGCAGAAAGATGGAGCGGTTGTGCCGACGCCGTGCGGGCCGCTTGTGCACGTCATCCAGGCGCGTGCCGCACGGAGGTGGGGCAGCCAAACTGTTCTTTTTAACGAAGGCAACGACCAAGCGGGGCTGCGTCTTCGTCGTATGGCCGTGGAGGAGCTGTGTCGAAGTGCACCTTGCACTCCGCCCTCCCTGTTGCCAAAGCTGCAAGCAGCGCTGCGCATCTTGGATGCCCTCACCCCATCCGGCCCGAGAAACAGCGCGGTGGTCGTCCACGCGCTGGACCTCTTTCTACAACGCATAGAGCCTCCTACACCTCGCGCCACCACCGAGGAGACGCCGTCGCAGCTGCTGCGCGTTGTCGGTGGCCGAGTGCGTCGCGTGGTGGCGGAGGCGGGTGCGTACACGACAGCCAATGCCCCTTCTTCCGTATCAGAGGTCGCCACCGCTGCGAGCGCAGAGGAGGGTCTTGTGCCAGAGAC
This sequence comes from Lotmaria passim, assembly GCA_037349495.1. Taxonomy (NCBI): domain Eukaryota; phylum Euglenozoa; class Kinetoplastea; order Trypanosomatida; family Trypanosomatidae; genus Lotmaria; species Lotmaria passim. The sequence goes on from CP140202.1 coordinate 712,300, forward strand.
GGACGTGTTGACACTCTCATGGCTCACTTCGAACGAGAGTGTGAAAGAGCACGATGAGGCAGGCCCCACGGAAAAGCAGCCAGCGAGTTGGACAAGGATGCAGGGCAGGCCTGCGTCGTATGCGCCGCCGATGACGTACGCCGAGAGAGAGGCGTGCATGCGAGCGCTGGGCATGCCAGACGAGCTGCGCACCCACGTACACGATCTCACACAAGCCATCGTCCTTCTCGCGTCCCTTACTTTTACCACGCGACGCGGCACCGCTGGCAGCGACAGGGCGAGCAACAACAGGGAGGCGGCGTTGCTCGCTACAGCCTGCGTTCCCGTCTGCGAGACGGCGAGTCGCCTTCTCCGCCTGTCGTCTCCACTGGAGTTGGTACAGGTGCTGACGATGGTTGACGTGCGCAGCGGCAGCGGCAGCGGCACCGTGCGTCACGCATTAAACTGTGCTGGCGCCTGCCAGCTGCAGTCGGTGTTGGTGGCACACCTGGGCGGTTTACTGGTGCGCACGCTGCTGCACGCCGTCAACTGCGCACTACAAGATGATGTGCAACTTCGCCGTGAAACACAGCAGCGTCAAAGCAGTGAGACAAGCGCACCTTCTGCCAGCGTGGTGTCACTGGTGGTAGGCAGCAACGTCGACGCGGAGTGTGAGGAGGCCAGTAAGCAAAGCCCTGACAGCGAGAGCGGCGGTGGTCTCCGGGCGTGGTACAGCGCGTATGCACGATGCCGTGTCACCTGCGCCGTCTGCGCTGGTCTCGTTGGCAGGGTGCGGCAAGAGGCCCAGTGTGAAGGCGTAGAGCGGGAAGTAGACACGTGGATCGACACACTGGCGAGTCGTGCACGTGACGCGTCTGACACCGGCGCAGACGTTGCAACCGCCATCGCCGAAGCCGCGGCCCTCGCTCAACACGTGCCGCTGTCGGACATGTTGCCTGGCGACGGCGGCGGCGGTGACGCGGCACCCGCGCCGCGGTCGGTGGAGCGTCTCGCTGCTGCGATCAACGCCGTTGTGGATCAGTGCAGCGACGACGACACGAACGCGTCTGTGTCGACGGTGGCAGCAGTGCAGAAGCTTTTACAAAGTGCCTTGAAGGGGCTAATGGACGAAGATGACGGAGAAGATGAAGGCGGCGATGACGAGATGAAGAAGTCATCTGGAACGCCTTCGCGTCAGGATTTGCAGAGGAGGCCACTTCCTTCTTGCGTGTCAGAGAGCGACGTGAAGGTTGTCTGGTCGAATGTAAGGTCGTCACGCGAAGCCTGCGCGTGTGGAGACGTGGATGCAACTCCTGACCACAAGTCTGGCCTCCTTGTGTCGTCGAAGAGCGGTCTCTGTCCCCCGCTGCACCTCTCTCTTCCGCGTCTTGCTGCGGATCTTCTTTCTTCTGTCCGCCTACGCAAGATAGGCGCAACGGCGGCGGTGCAGTCTGTGATGACTGCGGTCGCCGTGCGAAGTGCAAGCCTTGTGCGAGACCCCGCGGCCGGCATCACCCCGCATGACGACCTCACAAGCGATTTGGAAAGCGCGAGCGTTAGCTGCACGGAAGGTCGGCCAGCGAGGCGAACAGCTGACGTGCCGCAGAGGTTTACTTCTGCCGCCGACGCACTCGTTGACGCACTCACACTGCAGCCACCACGCAAGGGTCCTACCCCGTTGGAAGGGCAGCTCCATCCGGCGCTGCGTTCGCTGACTGTCGTGCAGACCATCCCTGTGTCCGCTGCACAGTGGACGGCGGCGGCGTCGATTTCGCGCATTCCATTTCTGGAGCCGGTCTTTCCTCTCAGCACCGCTTCTATCGCACACGACGACTCTACTGGTGAGACAGTGGATGACACAGCGATGGAGTTCGTGTGGCGGCGTGAGCCGTTGCTGTTGGCGCTCTTTTTTTGGAACCGCCTGTGCCACTCGCAGGTGTGTCCGGTGGGGCGCTTCGGCAAAGAGTGGGCGGCGCCGCTGCTCATTGCCTGGGCCCTGCGTCCCGCCTCCTCGACCAGCTGTCTTTTGCCCAGTACGTTAGGTGAGGCAGCGCCAACGCAACGGGCGCTTTGCGTGGCAGCTCTCAGCGAGGAGGGCACGGCGTTGCTGCGCCGCGTGCACGCCCTACGTAGCCAGGCACGCTACCGCGAGTTGACGTTGCTAGCCCTCACCACCATTGTCCCTCTGGGCCGGACAGTTGTGCTAGGCGTCAGTTGCGTCTTCTTCTCAGCCGCCACTGCGGAGGCGATGGCTCGGTGGAGGGCGGCGCTGCAGGACGCGGCGGCGCGCCGTGTGCAGAGCGCAGGCCGGGGCTGGCAAGTCCGACGCCGTCTAGCACTCGCCGCACAACCGTGCAACAAGTCGGCAGAATCAGCCATGGGCCAAGACCGCGGTCGCACACCGACGGCTCCGGCGCAGCAGCAGCGAGTGCTGACACCGGCGCAGCTGCGGGAACGAGCGGTGCTGGAGCAGCAGCGCGAGGATGCCTTGCGGGAAACGTCACACCAACTGACTGCCACATTGCGCGGCTCAGCTGACCACCTCTGCAACGTCGTCGGCGCCCTGCAGCAGCGCTGGACGACGACACTGGAGCTGCTGGAGGGGGAGTTGGTCGGTGCCACTGCGGAGATCAACCGCTTCGAGACACAGCGGCGGGCAGCAGAGGACGCGTCGCGGCAGGAGGCCCGCACCCGCGCCCGCGTAACGGAGGAGGCGTGGGCCGACGTCTGGACGGACGAACGGCAGCGACAGCAGCACCGACGCACCGCGCAGCTGAAAGAGCGACAACGAGAACAGCGCTCCACAACGACAAGGCCGTCGCGCGAGGCTTCGGACGCGGCGCTGCTGCAGGAAGAGGAACGTGTGGCGCGCATCACGATGCGGCATCTCGCAGAACTGCGGCGCAGCGCCACGCAGTGTGCAGAGGCCGCCGTGCTGGCGCGTGCGGTGGCGCAGCAGCAGGCCGGGGATGCGAAGTGGCTACAGCAGCACGTGGCGCGGCAGGAGCGGCGCCTGGCGCGAGAGGCGGAGCAGCGTGAGCAGCAACAGGAGCAGTATTCGCTGGACATTATGGACGCAGTGCACGGTGAGGTTGGTGCCGAGCGTGCAGTTGTCACGCCTGTGCGCGGCGTCGGCAGCGCACCGCCCGCTTCGCCCCTGCTGCAGTACAGCGACGCACGCGGACTTGTTTTTACCCGACCTCGACCGATTTCTGGTGCTGCGGCGCGACGTTCAGCGCAGCTGGAACGGATACGTGCGTTCTCGCCAACGAATATGGCCGAAAAAAAGGCTGGTAGTGCACCTTTCACCGTGTCCATCGACCGCACGGCTCCGCGCGTCATCGCGACGAGCGGTATAATGACAGACGATGACGGCGACGATTGGGAGGTGCAGCGTGATTTGATGTCGTTGTGGGAATCGTCGCAGGTCACCACATGAAGCGCACATACTGCTGTTTTTTTTTCTCCCCTTTTTTTGATTGATCGTGGTGTGAAATGAGTGTAGATACACACACAGACAAAAAAGAAATGAACACTGCTTTAGTAAACGCTGAAAGAGAAGACACTGTCGTTTTTAGCGTTCGTCTGCGTTGTGGTTGCATGAAAGCACGTGACGAAAATCTCGCGCGAGGAGAAAGAGAGCTTATGGTTGACGCGGGTGCTCATCCGCAGAGTTTGCACAGCACTTTTTTTTTTTTTTCAAATCAGCCGAGTCCTGGCTGCATTTCGTCGCTCCTGTTTCTCCGTTCTGCCTCTCTATTCTCCCTTATTCTTCCCTTCTCTCTCACCCTATTTACTTACCATTCTCATTTTCTGTCACGATAACGGCTCTTGCATCACCACCATCACCTTTTTTTTTTTTTTCACTTGTGGTTCCCAGAACCTGTGTGTGTGTTTTTTTTCCCCCCCTCCATTGCGTTCGCCTTCTCCTGTTGTACGACGCCACTTGGTTACATTTGCGTCGGTGACACGGCGAGGCCAACAACAGCAAAAAAGGAAGAGAAAGACAGGTGTGTGTGTGTGTGTGCATCTCTGTTCAGCATTAGCATCCAGTGTAACTCGAGGTAATCAGGTTCCTTTCCGCTCGCCTCTTTTTTTTTCTACCTACACAGAAGACGCTAACGTAGCATAGCGATTACAATTAAGCCCGAAAGAGCGTAGGTTTAACTCGAAAAGCAATCAGTGCTTTGTTTGTTTTGTTTGTTTTCCCTTTCCGGCTTGCGAACGCGAAACCTCCATTTTATTATCGTGCCTTTTTTCTATACTTGTATGTGTTTTAGGTTTGTGTATCTTGTACTGCAAAGCCCCCTCTTTTTTAGCTCCTGTTTTCCTTTGGCCACCCTCCCCCCCTTCCCTCACCCCCTGAACACGTATTTATAGATCAGTGCTGTTTCTTCCTCTTTCCTTTCGTTTTACACACACACAAAAAAAAAAAAGAGGAGTAGAGGACGTGTCTGCAACTTAAACTCATGTGTGTTAAGGGAATTGTACCCTGGATTTTTGTTGTGTCCTCGGCCTTTTTCCGCATTTTATCGTTCACTTTTTCTTAGTCTTCTTTTTTATTTTTCTCCTGTGGGTGAGCGGGCATTGTTAGCGTAATTGAGTGTGTGAAGACACAATAAATAGACATACACACACACACACACATACAGAAAGAAGGGGGAAAAAACAAAAAGCAAAAGAAGAGATTCCCTTTTTTTTTTTGTATCTTAATGATAGGCAATCCACGAGGTGCTATAATGGCGATGGGACGAGGCTCGACAGCGACGCTCGCCACGCTTTGCTTGGTGCTGCTTTGCCTTGCCGTGCTGCCTATCCACGCCGCGTCTAATTGCAAAGACCGTACGGAGGTCTACTATGTAGCCAACGGCGAAGACTACCGCGGCCACGTGAATGTCACGGAAACGGGCCTGACTTGTCAGAAGTGGTCCTCGCAGTACCCGAACGCGCATGAGGTGGCCCTCGACCCTGCCCGAGGCATTGGCGACCACAACTACTGCCGCAACCCAAACAGCCTTGAGCGGCCTGGTTGCTTCACCACGCAGCCCGGTGGCGGTTACCAGTTCTGCAACGTCGGTGATGTCTGCAAGGACTACCCACAGGAGAAGGCCACTATTTTTTTCTCCCCACCCAGCGGCGTCGTGCTGAAGCAGGACGGCAGTGCGAACTACGTTAGCATCGCTTGCTATCCGCGGCCATGCAGCTTGTACTACTCTTTTGGCGCAGAGAGCCTCGCAACGGCGGCCTCGACGCCGTATACGCAGCCGCTGCTTCTGCAATCCGATGCGACCATCAAGGCCTACGCGGTGTTTCAGAACGCAGAGCCGATGCGGATACAGGCATCGTATACGGTGAGGCCGACCACCACCGCTGTTCCGCAGACGCCGCTGCTGTTTATTCCGTCCGACACCGTCATCTACGACCGGCCAATTCTTGTCATGCTGCAGGGGGTGACGGACTACGACCACGTTCTCATGTACTGGGACGCCGATTTCATGAATCCCACCGTATACAACGGGTCCTTCTGGCTCTCGACGTCGACGTCCATCTATGCCATAGTAAACCACACCTTCCCCGTCTTGGCGAACTACGTGCTGAACTTCACAGTCCCACCACTGGAAGTCTACCCTAGCTCCGGCCGCTACCTCGGAGGCGTCACCGTGCTCGTGCGCGACCCCCAGCCGCCGTCCCGCTACTACATGTACGTGAACGAATCGCGGGAGGTGGAGATGCTGCCCGACCTGCTCTTTGCCTGGACGGCGGTCGGCACGAGCACGCTGGACATCCGCGCTTTGCACGTGCACAGGCTTGAGTCGCGCAACCGCGTCGTGTACGAGGTGGTTGAGGCCCGCCCCCCAACCATATCACCTGATCCGGCGTTTGCTTACTACCGTCCCATGAACGTGACGTGCGCGACGCCGCTCCACAAGCTTGTTCCCTTGACCATTTTTCGCGATGCAGCGATGGAGCAGGTGGTGGCCGAGGACGTCTACTCGGCGGTGCTGCGCACGCCGGGCAGCTTCACAGTGACGTGCAGCTACATCGACGACCTCGGCGAGGCGCACACGACGACGTCGACGCTGGAGATGGTCGCGGTGCCAATGCAGTCCCCGACCTTTAGCCCGGAGTGTGGCACGAGCTTCCCTGCCGTTGCCCTGTCCCTGCAGACGCTGCTGGACCTGTCGCAGCTGCTGCCCGGAGCAGAGGCGAGTTCGTGGTCCGTGTATGGCTTCGCCACAGGTGGAGCCAGCATCCCGATGATTGCCCGGTCGAGCGAAAACGAGAGCGTCTTTACTTACGACCTCTTCCCTGGCCCTGTCACGTCCGAGCCGACGCGGGTGGTTGTGTCCATGATGGCGCACTCGCAGGACCCGCTCGAAGCTGACAGCCCGGCCTCCAACTGTTCCTACCTTCTGTACCCACCGGGGACGGCTGCCACGCCGTTCTTCTCCGCGCGACCAGCGTGTGCGATGACGATGACGACAACGGCGGCGCCGGTCAGCGCTGCCTGCATCACCACCCTACAGGTGCAGCTCGCCAGCTGCCTCAACTTGTACTCCTCTGAGCTGCTCTCCATCACCCCTGTTGGCCCCTTTGTGATTCTGCGCATGACGGGGCTGGCCGATGCGCTGCGACCGGTGATGTTCTTCCGTCTGGGCTGGTGCCTGGCATCGCTGCAGGAGCAGCAGCAGCTGTTCGAGCTGCAGAACGAGACGAGCAAGACGCTCGTGATGGCGACGTCGTGGCACGTGGCGACGCCGACGCGCATGGCGACGCATGTTTTCACGGGCCTGCCCGTCACGGTGCACATCGAGGGCTTTCACGCCGGCTCCGGAGCCTACCACATGGTACGCAGCGACTATGACTGCGAAGATATCGGCGTGGCGCCGGAGGCCGTCCTGTCCGGTTCCCCGTACGCCACCACCGCTGCGTCTCCTGCCACGACGGACGACGGCTCCGCCTGGATCACCTTCCGCTTCGCTGTCGCTGGCGGTTACAAGTTGTGCGCCTACGTCAGCGACGCGCTCTACACCGTTCCTTTCAGCGCGGCCCCGTCGGGCAACTGGTCGGAGGCGTGGACGCCGTCTGCGACGGCCTACCTGAAGGTGATCGTGCAGCCCTTTCCCAGCGTCGCGGCTGTGCCGGCGGACGAGTGCGGTGGGCTTATACCGCCTGCGATGGAGCACGTCCCCCTCGCCGTCTCCATGGCCGCTTTTCCTTCCGGCGCCTTCACCTCCCTGGCGTACGCACGTGACAGCAGCAGCTGGACGACGGCGGCGCTGCCGGTGGATGCGGCGACGCAGCTGACCGGCGCCGTTTCGATCGCGGTGGGTCCGCTGAACTCTGCTACGCGGCCTGTTCAGGTGCTCGACACTACCCTTGGCCCCACCACCGGTGCCGCGCACACCTGCGTTTTCTTCGTCTCCGCTGCCGGCACCAGCACCACGACTCCGCCGGCTGTCACGTACCTCTTCTACACTGTGAACACGTCCGCTGTGCCGACTGGATCGACGGGAGTGATGCTGTTGCTGCAGGGCAGCTTCCACCCGAGCCAGTTGATAGTGATCGACGTCAACGAGGTGGCGGACACCTCGTCGTCGATCACTGTCGCCGGGATGCAGCTCATCCGGCGCGTGACGGCCCACGTGTCTGCAGCGACGGCCTACACGGTGGCCCTGCCGGACGCCGTTCTCGGCCTCACTGCTGGTGCCCGCGTGACACCGTTTGTGATTCACGCAACGCTGGACGGTGTACAGGTGACTGCAGTGCCTTCGAATGTGGCTCTTTCGCCGCTGTCGCTCGCGATGACGAGCTGCGCCGAATGTGCCTCGGGGCTGTGCTACGACGGCGCCTGCGTGTGCAAGCACAAGAAGACGAAGGTGATGCATATGTGCGGCGACGGCGACGGCGACAGTAGCGAAGGTTCGGACAGCGACATCTTGCCATCTGCGCGGCCGACGACGACGACGACAACGGCAGCGCCAGACGACGACGACGATGTGACGCCGGCTAGCGTTGGCGAACGGCTGCTCTTCCTCCTCATTTACCTAGGGCTTCTGGCTGGCATTGGCGCATACATTCTAATTTCGATCCGCCGTAGCAGTGCGCGGCGCGGCAGCGCAGTGCAGGCGGAGGAAATCACCGTGGAGCCTGCGTAGTTCTGCAGCTGCTTTTTTTCTCCCCGTTTTCTTGCTTTGATGTGGACCAATCATCACAGCAAGTGTCAGTGGATTTTTAATGCTGCTGTAGGAAAAGAGTTTGTGTATATGCAGCGAAAGTGCCGTTTGTCATTTTTTTTGTTTAAATGGTTCATGTTGAGCGATTCAATAGTTGGTACGCGGGAGGGTGATTTGCATTCTCATCCTCTCTCTCTTTTTTTTTGTTTGTTTGGTCGTTTTCAACGGCATAGTTAAGTGTTGCGTGGATGGTGGTCTTTCTTTTTTTCCCTTGGTGTTTTCTGAACGAGGGTTTGAGGGCAGCGCTAGGCCGCCCTGCTTGTTGGCTCGATCTCCTGTACATAACTCTCTGCAATGTCACCACAATGACAACATAAAATAAACAAACAAGCAAAAAAAAAAAAAAAGAAAAGAGACGACAACAACAACAAACGTGAACGACATGGTTTTTTGTGTTGAAGTGTAGCTTCGTTGGTCACACACTCTATACGTTGCGAGTAATGAAAAGAAGGAAAGAAAAAAAGGTCAGAGCCTTGTTGAGTGGCATGCAGGTGCGGTTTTTGTGGGACGTACATGGAGTATTCGATGCAGAAGGGACGTTGTTTGCCTCCCTGCCAACTCCGTGCCACTGCATTCGGGATTAGAATCATCGAGAGTTTTTTTTTTTTTGAGGGGGAAAGGGGAAAGGAGGCTTTAGCGGTGGCTTCGTTGATGGCCATTAATCTTACCGCGGTTGCCTAACGTACAAGCTGCTAGAAGAGGAGGAGGGGGGGAAAAAAAAAGAAAAAGAAAATGCCCTGCTTTAGCTGCTGCTGCTGCTGCTGTTTTTTTTTTTTTCTTCTGGAATTCTCTTTCCTTTTTGTTTTTGTTTTTTCCCCCCTTTTTCATCGCCCTCTCACGCCTTTTTCGCATATTGCCTGTACGGTCATCGCATACTGGGATTCAGAATGTTCACTTCTTTGCTGAGCTTCATGTCACTTTGCTAATCTACCGATTTGCTTAGTGGTTTCGTCTACGGGTTGTTTGACACAGAAATAGAGAAAGCCTCTAGTTTATTTGCTATTTTTATTATTGTGTAGGACAACCATACCTTTTCGTAGACTTTTAGTTTTCCTCTTCTACGTTTATAGGCTCTTCTTTCTTTCCAGTTGAAGAAAAAGCTGTGGCATCGCGCATAGCCATTACTGCTCGTGTCTGCGTTTTTCATATCGCGTTGAAACCCTGTATCTGTGTGTGTAGTAAGTCCAAGTGACCATGTGCGCACAGGTGACCTGCTCGCTGGGGAAGCGCAAGGACAAGGACCAGGCGATTAACGTCCCTGTAGCCCTGGCGTCGCCACCGTGGAATCCGGCCGACTCGCCCATTGTACCGGCCATCGACGACGACGCGATGGCCACGGAGGAGGAGCTGCGTGCATGGTCGGAGCTCGACCGCCCTGAGACGCCGTCGCTGAGCGTAGCTAACCGGCCAAACCGCTTGCCAAAGCGCTACCAGGGCCTGTTTCACGAGCGCTACATTCTTCTGATGCCCGTACTGGTTATTCTCCTTTTTATCGCCGCCACCTTTCAAATAGACAAGAAGACGGAGCTGGAAGAGATCAAACGCATGTACCATGTCGACGAGTCTGTGCAGCCGCTTCCCCGCAGCAAGTAGCTGGGCAGCAAGCGCAGCTTTTTTTTTCTTCTAGCAAGCGAATGATCCCAAATGAAAGGGTGAGTTTAACAAAAAAAAAATTTCGATAGATCTACTGCTGTACGAATGGGAAAATGATGGCAAAAAAAAAACTTGGAGGTTCTTTTTTTTTTTTTTTAGTATAATGACTTCAGTAATTAACAGAAGGGCTTTTTTTCTTTTGTGGATTTGTGAGGACGTGATCGAGCTCGTGTAGCGGATACCTGCACATTCTCTTTTTCTATCTTAGCACGGAGAGAGAGAGACGCGCTTTACTTGAGATAAGCGTGTTTCTGTCGTGTTGTCCTCACATTTCTTCTTTTTTTTTTTATTTTACGCTAACTTATTTTCCTGCTCAAATAGAGGAATATAATTAAGAAGAAAAAAGAAAAGGAGATTAGCTTTCTCGTTATTCCCTTGTTTTTTTTTTTTTAATTTACACTTGTCCTGTGTTCACAAATCAAGTCTTTGTTTTACCTCTTTTCAAGTGTTCAACTCCCGTTCCCTGCGTAATTCTCACTTAGTATCAAAAACTTAGCACTTATTTTATACAGTTTTTTTTTTTGTTTTATGTTCAATCTTTTTTTTTTTATACCTTTCGATTTGTATTTCAATTGCGAAGACAGATATTAACCGCGCTCGACTTTGTCTGCTTTTTTTTTTACTTTTCGCTCTTCTTTCTTTTTTGTTTTTTTTTTGTGTTTTGCTTAACAAAAGCTCTTCAAGAAGTTTCCCCCAGTTTTTCTTCTTCGTTTCTTTCCTTACTTTTGCTTGTCATTATCTTCTTTATTAGACGCGTTAAGTCAGTTGTGCTTCATTTTTCTTGCTTTTCTTTTGCTGACAGTAGTTGGTACCTGAGCCTACGCGTCTCTGTTGCGTCTTTTTGCGTCTTGTTTTAGACATAATTGAGCTATTCCATAACGAAAACCTGTTTGAACGTGCGATGATTAATGAGAGAGAAATATGAGGGAGGAGAACGCAAACAACAACAAAGAAAGCTGTCTGAACTTTAGTTCACCCGTCACGCGGAGAAGTGACTTCCGCAATAGTCCTGCTGCGACTGTCTGTTTTTGCGTGTGTGTGTGTGTGTGTGCATCTGCTTTGTGGAGTACCCTCTTCCTTCGAAAGGCGTCTCAACTCACTTTTTTTTTGTAGATTACACCGTAATTATGCTCTCTTCTCTTCTCTGCTCTCTCTCTCCACACGTACACACACATATACACGTACATAAACATGTGTATATATACTGACTTGATCCGATTTACTCATTCATGGCTCTTTTTTTTTTTTTCCTAATCAGAGCACCTTGCAACGATGGACGAAGAACCTGTGTTGAAACTGAATACGGCGGAGATGCGACGTCAGTGGCGGCGGTATCGTCAACGCGAGTATCAGTATCGCCTCATTGCGCGCGTTGTTATTCGGTCAGCGATTTGGCTGCTTAGTGTCTACCTAGTGCGTCAGTGGAGTCTTCATGCGGTGCCTTTCTACCTGGTGCTGTCGTTGGTCGTGGGTGCTCTGGTAGTGGTCGCCTTCGGCGGTGATGCTGACGTGGAAGTTGCTGATCCCGCCACTGTGCGGAGAGGGCGCCGCGCACACGCCGCGACTACACGCGACACAACCGAGGAGAGCAACAACGTGAACGACCACGTGAACGGTGAAGAAGCGGGTGAGGAAGCAGTAGATGGAGGGCAGGGGGAGGACATTCACTTGCTAAATACTCCCCAGGATCCACAGCCACGTACGATGCGGCGTCGTGGGGAGAAGGCAAAAAGTGAGCGATTGCAGAAGAACGTCGCCGCTACTGGTGCCGATGTCGCTGGCGTTGCTGCCGCTGCTGCTGAGGTACAGCAGCCATGCTTTGACGGCACCTTGACGGCACAGCAGCAGCGCGCGTTATTGCTTGCAATGCAGACAATGGGCACGCCTGGAGCGACTCGCTGCGCGGTTGATGCTGGTTTCCGCCGCAGGTTGGTGAACACACAGGTGGAGGATATGGCGACTTGCGTATGCGGCAGCGGTGCGATATTTGGAGCATGCTGTGCGCCAGTGAAGGATCGATTGCTCGCCATCATAGCGGGAGAGCAGTAGTGAAGTACCACGGCTTTAACTACTTGCTTATACAACGTGCGTTTTGAACGCTCTGCTGTTAAAGAAGAAGAGGAAAAAGTACCTTTTTTTTTCGAATAAAACATGCGTTTGCTACGTCCTTGTCACTCTTTCAGAAGCACCTGTTAGCTCTTTCAACCGGCAAATAAAGTAGTAAAGCGTTTTCTTTTTCTTCTATCTCAGCGCTTTGTTTTTGCACGCAATGCGAATTACCTTTTTGCTCCTTATCATCTCTTTTTGGTTGCTGTCTCCTTTTTTTTTCTTTAGTTTATTTGTTCGTTTCCCGCCCCGTTTCACCAGCAGCAAGGGTCAAAACAAGAACAACAACAACAACAAAAAAAAAAAAAACTACTCCACCACTGCTATTTATGCTGTCACTGTCGTGCGTCCGCCTCACCTCGTTGCACAGCCGACGACGGTGGGAGCAGCGCATCGTCTCAGTCCTCTCCGAGAGCAAGGAAGAAGGCGTAGACGCGGTGGCGAAGCGGTTCCAGCGCGTTTATCGGGAGCGTCGTTACACCCCAGTGGAGGAGGCTTTCCCGCCCCTCTCCTCCTCCTCCACCTCCTCTTCCGCTGCTGCTGCACATTCGAGTGACGCACACGCAACTGCTCCGCCGTTACCTCAGCAGCCCGCCAATGCACAGGTGCTCCGAGCCACTTTTCTCGGCCCCCAGAACGCGGGCAAGACGTCGCTGGTGAACGCGCTGGCGCTCAGCAATGTCGGGGCCGTCAGCAATCGCTACGGCAGCACGAAGGACTGGACAAAGGCTGTCGCAACAGTGCACGACACGCAGTTGCTGCTGCTCGACACGCCTGGCATCGTGCCGCGCGATACCCTGCGTACACGTCGCAAGTTCGCGTCTGGCACCGCGAAGGCGTACGACTCCATCTTCGTTTCAGACCTTGTGGTGCTGACGCTGCCGGTCGGCGTGGGATTTGTGGAAAAGGAACACAAGATCATCGCGGCGGAGGTGGTGCGCCGAGCCGCCGGCCGCGACCTTCCGGTGGTGCTTGCCATGACGATGATGGACAAGGTGCAGACGCCGCGGCACCGCGAGCTGTACTTTGCCCTGCGCACGGACCTGGAGTCGATGGGGCTGCCGATGGCGGCCACGCACGAGGTCAGCGTGAAGGGCGGAACGGGGCTGGTGGAGCTGAAGGACTGTCTCTGTCAGTACGCCAAGCCCGGCCCGTGGGAGCACTACCGCCGGGAGACGACAGACCTCAACCCACCGCAGCGCGTCTCGGAGATGCTGCGGCAGACGTTCTTGGAGCTGCTGCCCCACGAGATACCGCACTGCATGCGCCACCGCGTGCTCGGCTGGACGCGCAAGGAGTCTGGGACGACGGAGGTGGTCGTCGAGGTCTTTTTTGACCGGCCTGCGTACATGTTCACGTTTTACTCGAAGCTGGAGGCGATTTGCCTTCGTGCGCAGCAGGTCACGGAGCGGGAGTTGGCCCCGCAGCGTTTTCGGTTTGTCTTTCAGGCCTTCATTGCACCAGGCGGCATTTCCACCTCTTGAGATGTAACAGGTGTGTAACTAATAAGAAAAAAAGGAGGTGGGGGGGAAGGGGGAGGGAAGAAGAAGGAAAAAAAAAAAGAAGGGAAAACAGAAGATAGTTGGAGAGAGAACGAGCTGTTTTTTTTTTTTTTTGTATCTTCTCTGCCCACGGAGTTATGAGTTGCTTGCATTTGTACGGTATATGTTGTGTCAGCTTTTCTTCTTTTTTCTTTTTGCTGCTCCGGTGAAGAAAAGTGCTCCACGCAACAACAACAACAACAAAGAAAAATCATAAAGCATCAATATCTAATAAGACACGTTTTTTTTCTTCTTAGTAACCACTGTCCAGCTCCAATCTCTACTACTACTGTTATTACTTCCCCTTCTTTCTCTCTCTCTCTCGCCTGCTTTTGCCGTCATCTGTTTTTTTTTTTTTTCTTCACTCTCTAGTATTTGTAAGCAGCTGAGCGTCTTTTCGGCTGCTGAGTCCTTCGCTGTTCATCGTTTTGGATCCTTCACAAACGGAGAGGGTATCTGCGTTGCGACAATAGAATTAACAACAGGCATCGGTTACTAAGCCGGAATTATATACAAGGCAACACAGACATCTTGAAGGTTCTTTTTTTTTTTTGGTTGCTTTCATACACGGCTTTAGACTGCTTTTTTTTTTTTGTCATCTGACTGTCATGTCCGCCTGCACACACCCTACCTCCGCCCTCTACGTGGATCGGCAGCAGGGCAAGACGATCTGCACCCTCTGCGGCGATGTCGTGATGGACGATCAATTCGAGCTGGACCCCGTCTTTGCACAGGGCGGCGGGCGGCAGGGCGGTGGCGGCGGAGGCGGCGGACTGCGCACCCTCGCCGGCAGTTTCCGGCCTGCCAACGCCTACAAGGGTGGCAACACCAGCCTCGCCCACTCGCACTCCCGCCCTACCATTGACAAGGCCCGGCGCGAAATGCTGAACATCGCGCGTCTGCTCGATATCAGCGACGAGACAGTGGAGGGCGCGCTGGGCATTTATAAGGTGGCGCTGAACATGAATGCGATCTCCGGCACGCGGCCGAGTGTGCTGTGCGCCTGCCTCTACGCTGCCTGCCGCCGTGAGCGGACATCGCACGTCATCTACGACTTCTCGAGCGGCTGCAACGAGGACCCACACGCGATCTTGACACAGATGAAGCTCATCTGCCACGCCACGCACACGGAGGTGCCGGTGGTGGACCCGTCCTGTTATGTGCAGCGCTTTGCGGAGGAGATGAACCTCGGCGACAAGACCGCGGAGGTGATCATCTGCGCCTTGAAAGTACTGCGGGCGATGCAGGATGACTGGATCAGCTGCGGGCGGCGGCCCATGGGCGTGTGCGCGGCCGCGCTGCTCGTCGCGTGTTATGTCTTTGGCATCTCATATACCCCTGAGCAAGTGTGTGGGATGGTGCGACTCACATCGAACACCATCACACGGCGGCTGAACGAGTTCGCCGCGACGCCGACGGCTGCACTGGAGAGCATCGACGACTACCAGCCGTCTAACCAGACCCTGCCGCCCGCCTTCAATGACTCCAGTCGCAAGTCGACCGAGGACGACGTCCATGCCAGCATGCGAGAGCTCTCAGCCATCTTTTACGAACTTGTTGCGGAGGCGAAGACGTCGCAGCCGGCAACGCCGGAGCGCTGCGACAAGTGGCGCCGCTTCATCTTCAAGCACTGCGAGCTGGAGGGCATCACGCCCCTGGAGGAAAACTTGGACTTGACGGGGCTCACCCCGGAGCAGCAGCTGCATATTTTAGGCCTGCCCCACACGAAGCCCATCTCGCAGGCGGAGGTGGAGCGCGGGATCAAGGAGGAGGAGCGCAAGCTGCTGGTGAAGCGGGAGGAGTCGTTCCAGCAGGGCAGCGAAGGCGGCGGCGGCGGGGCGCTGCCTGGTGGCTTCGACATTTTGCGCAGCCTCCACCCTGAATTCCCGGTGCACGCCGGCTCCTTCACGCAGGAAGTAGGCGCAAGTGCCGGATCTGCACCGCAGGCTGGCATGGATCCGGCCACTGCAGCCGCGCTCGACTCGCCGGAGCAGCTGCACTGGATGACGGACGAATACACGCGCCTGCTGAACAGCAACGCAGAGGTGATGCAGCTGCGCAACGACTTCGACTTCATGGACGACGGCGAGGGACAGGCGGACACGTTTGATGACCGAGGCACGACCGCTAAAAATAACAGCAACAACAACAACAGTAGCAGTCCTGTCACGAAGAGTGCGACGCAGAACGAGTTTGGTTTGGATGGGCCGCAGGGCCGCGGGTCGAGTCCGATGCCCGGCTTGCCAGCCAACGCGCTAGGCGACAGTACACTTTTTAACCGCGATGACGAGGACGTGCGGTTGGCGCTGGAAGACTTGCTGTACGACCGCGAGCGTCGCCACGCCCTGCCGTGGGAATTTCTCGTGCTGCCACGTCCCGAGGACGACGACTGCACGGACATTCTGCCGTACTTGGTGCTCGACAACGAGGAGCGACTGCGTCGTCAGCGCATCGGCCAGGAGCTGTACCGAGAGAAGTGGATGCGCGGTCGCGCCCGCACGCAGGATGAGATCACTCGGCTGGAGGAGGCGCGGGAGACGAAGCGGCGCCGCCGCGGGTCGGTGATGGAGCCGGCGGCGGATGTGTCCACGGCGATAGAGCGGGCATTGCGTGGTCGTGGTGCTGGCAACGTCAACATCTCGCAGATCGACGAGCTGCTTCCTGGTATGCTGGAGGGCGGCGAGGACGAGGCGAACGCGGAGTGGGATTGAGCGAAAGGCTGGTGACAGGGCTGTGCGGCTTCGGCTAGCAGTGTCGTATATGTTTGTATGTGGGTGTCAATCTCCGCTTTATGTAGCTTCAGCAAAATACGTGCTCTCTCTCTCTCTCTCTCTCGAGTAACAGCGATGAGGCGTTGCTGCCGTGCGCTTCCTTTTTCGACTTTTTTTTCTTTCCTATTATTTGTTCTGCTTTTTTTTTTTTTCGTGGCTGTGAAAAATGGAAAAAGAAAAAGGAAAAAAAAACGCGGAATTGCTGAATGACTATGTTCTGTAGTAAATTCGCGGCTTACTTCTTTTTCATTGCTTCGCACGAAAAAAAAAAAAAGTGCGAAGGGGAGGCAAGTGGCGAAAAGAAGGTCCTTTCGCCTTTTTTTTTTTCAGTTTGATTACTCGAGTTGCGTCACGACGTGTTTACAGTGGAGAACAAAAAAAAAAAAGGGAAATAATAGGGCTTCTCTCAACTTCTCTTCTTTCTTCTACCTTTCCTTTTGTTCTGTATTTGCACGGCCTCTTGTTTTTTTTTTCTTTTCTTTTTTTTTTCTCCCTCGCTCTCTTCACAGCAGTGCCAATAGTACACATACACATTTACATTAGTAAAAAAGGAAAAAAAGTACATATACATTCATATATATATATATATATACATGCAGGTGGAGGGCAAGAACTGCTTCCGTACACGCTGGACGCAGGAGCCCATCTTCAGCGGTGGCGCACTCGCCTCCCTCGCCCTCCCGGCGCCGCCGTCAAGCGTCACCGCTGCCGCGACGCTGTCCTCCTCTTCTCCGGCGTCCTCTGAGACGTTCGATGAGTGTCTTGTCATGGCCTGCGGCGATGCCGTCAACGTTGTCCGTGCCTCCACTGGGGCCGTGCTCTGCAGCTACTCCCTGCCAGTGGAGGACGTGATTCTGCACGTGGATGCCGTCACCGTGCCCGCGTCTGCAGCAGTGGGGCCGGCGCCTGCGACAGATGCCAACGCAGAAAAAGCCTCGGCAGGCAACGAGGGGGCAGTAAGGACGTCCAAAAAGAAGCAGGCGGAGTCTGCGGTGAAGACGGAGGCGGCGGCGGCGGATGACGATGACGACGCCGCGGTGAAGGCTTCTGCGAAGGTTGCAGCGGGTGCGGCGGAACTGCGAGCACCGGAAGGCCACTACATCGCAGTTGGCACGCGTGGGCTGCAGATCTACGTTTTGCGGGTGGGGGTTCAGGTAGAGCCAAGTGGCGGCGCCGAAGCCCAGGCACCGCAGGAGAACGAGGAGGGCGAACCGGAGGGTGTGAAGGCCAAGCAGGAAGAGAACGAGGACGAGAAAGAAGCAAAGGAGGGCGAGGAGGGGAGGGAGGAAGTCAAAGCGGGTGAGGAGGCAGCGACGCTGCCGGTGGTCCGTTACTCCGTGGAGTTGCTGCGCAACTGGACGGCGGCGCAGCACGCCATCTCCGTCGTGCACTTCTCGCAGAGCGGCACCTACCTCATCTCCGGCGCCACCGACGGCAGCGTGAAGGTGTGGAACGTCTTCCACCACTATCTTACGCACAACCTCGTCTGCCCGCACACCTCCCTCGTGCAGAGCGTGTGCCTGGACGCCGAGGAGGCGTACCTCGCCGTCGGCTCCTTCGAAGGCCACGTGACGGTCTTCGACTTTGTGACAAAGAAGCTCATCGCGGCGGGCCGGCCGCACGTGCAGGCGGTGGAGTCGATTGCCTTCAGCGAGCACCGCACCCACGTCTACTCTATCGCCCGCGACCGCCGCCTCGCCCTGAGCCAGCTAATGAGTCTAGAGCAGCGCCACTCGACGGAGCTGAGGGAGACACGGGCCATCGTGGTCAAGGAGCACGTCTCCGCCGCCGTCTTCGAGGGCACGGAACTGCTGCACGTGGGTGCGATGGACGGCGTCGTCAGCACCTATTGCCTGAGTGAGACGGAGGCCGTGCAGCTGGTGCGTCGCTTGCCGAAGCCGCCGGCCGCAAGTGCCGAGGACGGGGCGGAGGAATCGTTTGTGCGTGCTCTCTTCGTCGCTGGTGCGCCGAAGGGGGCGGCGTACCGCACCTTGCGCGGCTTCCAGGTTCACGAGACGCCCAACGAGCCAGCTCAGTCGCGGCTCTACGTCGGCGATGCCGGCTTCAACATCCAGTTCATCATACCGTCTTCGACCGAACTCACCGCCTATACGGCGGAACGCACGCTAGTGGGCTTCCTTGACCAGATTCTGGATGTGAAGCTGTTCCCCACCTCCTCTCCACTGCACCGCGCCGTCGTTACGAACAGCAAGGAGGTTCGCCTCTACACCTCGGAGGGCTGCGTGTCGTCGCGGACGCTGCGCGGGCATGGCGACATCGTGCTGAGCTGCGCCATCAGTAGCGATGGAGCGTGGATCGCGACAGGAGCAAAGGACAACGAGGTGCGCTTGTGGTCCGCCGAGACGTGTAAGTCGGTGCTGCGCGGTGTTAACGGGCACACGGCTGAGATTACCTCCCTCGCTTTCAATGGC
This sequence comes from Lotmaria passim, assembly GCA_037349495.1. Lineage (NCBI taxonomy): Eukaryota > Euglenozoa > Kinetoplastea > Trypanosomatida > Trypanosomatidae > Lotmaria > Lotmaria passim. Next base: position 731,019 of record CP140202.1, read on the forward strand.
AAGCAGACAGACTCCTACCTGCTGCTCTTCTCCGTCTCGAGTGATGAGAACTTGCGGATGTGGGACATCGGCGTGCCGCTGGCGGAGCAGCGGGAACAAGGCAAGAAAGGCGGCGGCCAGCAGAGCAGTGCGGCGGTGATCGAAATTCAACACCGCAGCGGCGTGAACGCGGCACATAGCGGACCTATTTACACCGTCGCTGTAGCACCCAACGACCAGTACGTCGCCACAGGTGGCAAGGACAAGTCGGTGAACGTGTGGAACATTACGGGCAAGAGGGTCTTCCGTGAGGCTTCGCTACAGGGCCACCGCCGCGGCATCTCCGCGCTGGCCTTCTCCCCTGTCGACCGCGTGCTGGCGTCCGCCTCGAATGACGGGTCGGTGCGACTCTGGTCGCTCGTTTCTCTCACCTGCGTGAAGGCGCTACAGGTGGACCGCACCTCGGTGCTGCAGCTGGGTTTCTTCAACAAGGGCACGCAGATCGTCACAGGTAACGCCGAGGGCGTGCTGCGCGTCTGGGCCATCGCGTCGTCGGAGTCTGTCTGGTCGTCCGAGGCGCACACGGAGAAGATCTGGGCCTTGGCAGTGGAGGAGCGGGAAAGCGAGCAGGAGACGGTGTTTTACTCCGGCGCAGCCGATGGCGTGTTGATCGCGACGGAGGACTACACCGCAGCGGAGGTGCAACGCGTGCAGGAGGACCGCCGCGAGACTATCCTGCAGGAGCAGGCGCTGGCCAACGCGATCCGCAAGGGCGAGTTCTCCGAGGCGTTCATGCTCGCCCTGCGCCTCAGCCACCCACGACACCTGCGACAGGTGCTGGTGCGCTGGTGTGCGAAGGACGCGCGCGAGTGCGAGATCACGCTGCGTGGCGAGCTGCTGCCGTCGCTAGACGGCGATCAGATGACGCGTCTGCTGCAGTACACTCGGGAGTGGATCACGAACAGTCGGCATTGCATGGTCGCCACGCTGGTGCTGTACGTGCTCATCTCGTCTCGTCACTTCGAGGAGGTCGCGAAGTTGCCGTCGATGGCGTCATTGATTGAGCCGCTGCTGGCCTACACACGGAAGCACAGTCAGCGCCAGCACGACCTGTTGCGGCGCACCTACTACATCGACTACGTGATTCGTGGACTCGCCCCCAGTGTTCTGACCTCAATGCCGCCCTTCGTGGATCACAAGGAGGAGCCGTTGGCAAAGCGGATCCGTACGGACTGAAAGAGAGAGGGGGATAGGAGATGACGAACGTGTTTCTTTTTTTTTTTTTCCTGTCGGTGTGAAGCAGGAAAGAAGGGGGAAAAAACGTTGTGCTCCACATATATTTATAAGGGTTTAATGGCCTTTGGCTTCTTTTTTTTTTTTTTAACGCGAAGCCCGCGAGTAATGCTCTTCTTTTTCTGTTTTGTTCTTTTCTGTCGGCTAAGATACCTAATACGTCACGATTGAGAAAACAAACAAACAAACAAAAAACAGACGGAGAGAGCGTTTACGTTCAGTCTGGACTGCTCGAATGCTGACTGGACGATGCATATACACACAGCACAGAAAAGAAAAACGAGAAAAGCAGCACGTTATAAGTCCACCTGTCGTTCACATGGCCTTCCTGGAAGGCAAGGGAAACAGGTAACACAAGCCTTCTGTATTGCTGTTTTTTTTTTTTTTCTCATTCATTGCACAGACACACATGCAAAAAAGAAAAAATGTAAGAGGGCTTTAGAGTCCGGACGAATATCTCCGTTGCAGCTGCCCGCCTGTCAAAGGAGTTGGGCTGGAGTTTTTGACCACCCATCAACTTGCAGAGCTGAGTGCTGTCTCCAGTGATTTCTTAGTTCTCCTCCTAACCTGTTTTTCAAGGGCTTCTCCTCCTTCTCTTCCGAACTTCTTTTTTTTTTTTTGTGCAGAGCGGTTGTAGAGAATTACGCAGGCACAACAACGCACTGAGTCGTTGGGGAGTGTCTGTGAGTGTTTGGCTCCATCGGCAAACGAGGGAGAGAAGAAGCTAACGACGACAACAACAACGGCGATAAAAAAAGAAAAAGAAAGGAAGGAGCCGCTGCGCTGCGATTGCGCAAGTATTTTACAGAATTGTACGGCATGTAGATGCAGCTGAGTGACAGAAGATACACAGCTGTGCTTTTATTCTCATTTTTTCCACTTTTACTTTCATCCTTTTCAGTCTAGCTCTCGCTTCGTTCAATCATGAGCAACGAGGCCTACGCGTCCATCTCCAATCGGATGATGTCCCTTGAGGACATCATCCGACAGCAGGAGCAGACCATCGGCGTCGTCCTCCAGCGCCTACGCGATGTGGAGCAGTACGCCGCAGCCGAGGCACGAAATCGCGAGCAGGCGCAGCAGCAGCTCTACCAGCTCCTCGGCGAGCGTGGCGGCAGCTCCGCGGAGGCAACACAGCAGATGCAAGCCCTCCTCCACAACCAGAACGAGCGACTCGGTGCCTTGCAGGCGGACCTGCAGGGGCAGGCCGCGGCGCTGCGTGGGGTGGACGAGAAGTATAATGCGGCACTGCGTGGGGTGGAGCAGCGCATCCAGGCCGACGTCGGTGGTGCGCAGCAGCGCGCGCAGACGGGCGAGACGACGACCATGGAGGCGATGCGCGGCCTACAGGCGCAGCTGCAGAGCGTGTCCAACGCGACTCAAGCCGTTGACGCACGCAGCCGTGACGACTTGCTCGCCGTGCAGCAGCAGCTGAGCGCCGAGGTGGCCGCGCAGCGTCAGCGGACGGACAATCTGGAAAGCGCCATCCGCGACGCATTGCGTGACGTGCACGGCTCGCTGACGGGCGACCTGCGCAGTGCTGACGCGCAGCATCGCACGGACTTGGACGGTGCGGTGCAGCGGGTGAGCCAGTCGTTGGAGGCGTTGGACGAGCGCACACGGGCGGACATGAACCAACTGCATGCCGTCGAGCAGGGCGACGTGAACGAGCTAGGCCGCCGCATCGAGGAGCTGGAGCGCAACTTGCGCGAGACGCTGCAAGCCAACACCAACGTCCTCGCGGGCGAGGTGGCGCAGGTAGCACAGCACAGCCAGAACTTAGACCGCCGGCAGGCCGCCGCGCATCAGACGCTGCTGGAGGAGCTCGCGAAGCACGACGGGCAGTTGGAGTCGGTCGACCTGAACTGGCGTGCGAGTGTGACGGATTTGAACGCGGTGGTGCGAGAGAACGTGGCAGCCGCGCAGCAGCAGGCCGCTGCCGGCGACCAGGCGCTGCAGCGGCAGCTGAAGGCACTGGAGGATCGCTTCACCACTGCCGCAGACGCGCTGACACGCAGCATGGGTGATCTTGCCCGTACCGTGCAGGAGGACTGCGTAAAGCCGGTGAACGAGGCGCAGCGCGTGCTGAGTGCGCAGGACCAGCGACTGTCCCATGTGGCGGACGAGTACACTGCGATACAGGAATCACTCAAGACCTTTGCCGCCCGTGTGGATCAGGACTCCACCCAGTTTAAGCAGGCAGTAGAGGCGGCTGTGCGGGCGTCACACGCAGATATTCTGGAGCGACTCAACCTTATCACCACGGCAGCGGTCACCGTGCAGACTGATCCGGAGACGTTCCGCGTGGAGGTCAACCGCGCCTTGTCGAAACTGTGGGAAGACGCCAAGGGTGTCTTCCTCACTCAGCGCAGCTTGAACGACGTGGAGGCGCAGCTGGCGACGCTGGAAAGCGCGGTGCGGGTGGAGCTATGCGCGCTGGCGGAACGCAACAACGAGGTGCAGCGCAGCGTGGATGCCATCCGCGTGGCGCAGCGCCGCGAGGCGAGAGAAGACGCCGCGTCGTCGCCGCCTGCGTCTTCCCGTCTTCCGCCCGCCCCTGTTACGTGTGAAAGTGCTCCCGTTGCCACAGCTGCCGCTTCGACGAAGCCGGCCGGTGCAGCGCGGCGAACCTCCATTGCGCCCGCGCAGACGGATGAGCCGCCACCGCCACTGCAAGTCGTGACGTCTGAGCCGGTCCGCAAGACATCGTCGCCGCGCCCGAAGGTGGAGGAGATCGAGCAGGAGTCCGAAGAGGCGGTGTCGAACGACTTCGATTGGCGTGACGGCTGGCTGCGTCAGCACGACAGCGATATCAAAGGCCTGCGTGCGTCGCTCAACCGACTGCGGCTGGCACAGGTGCAGGCGACGGACAAAGCGCCCGCGGTGGCGGCGCTGCTTCCCGTGGAAGACCGGGCTTCGGAGCGCGATGCGGTGACTGTGGCGGCGGCGGCGGCGGCGACGACCCAGGCAGATGGCGCGCTGCACGAGACTCAACTCGCCGCCTCGGAGGCCGGCGGCACCTCCCGCAACGCTGCCGGGGCGGCCGAGCAGGCGAACGCCGCGTCGCGTGAGGCGAAGTCCGCCGCATCGCAGGCGTCGTCGTCTTCCCGCGAGGCGCGCAGTGCCGCCGCCGACGCCGCGGAGAGCGTCAAGGCGGCTGAGGCGGCGCAGAACGAGACTGTGAGGGTGGCGAATGAGCTGCGGGTGGCATTGCGGCGGGTCGGCAAGTTGGAGGCAACGCTGCAGCGGCGGCTGGAGGAGTTGAGTGCGAGTGTGCAGGGGCGGGAGGACAGGGAGGAGTCGCGGCCTATGCCGGGTCGGCCAGCGCGACACGACGCCAGCGCCTCCGCTGCAACGGCGAACGTGACAGCAGAAGAAGGCGAAAAGACGGAGAGGGAGGCGAAGGAGGCAGAGGGCACAAACAACAACAAAAAGAGAAACGATGACGATGACGACGACGATGGCGATGACGATGACGGCAACAAGGTCCATGCCGGGGCCCTGCGGCGGCTGTACGGCGAGGAGGAAGAGCCGTCGCACGCCCGCCGCGTGAACGCCGCCACGGCGTCGCAGATGGCCTACTCGCCCAAGAAAGCGTCACGGCCGCCGTCCGCCCCGCAGATAACGCTCTCGCGGACTTCTTTGACTACGGACAACTTGCTTGAGGTGCCGGGAATCTCAACCGGCGAGGTCTTTTTGGTTCGACAACAGGAGAATTCAAGCCACAGCACGCCCGCCTCGCTGCGGCAGAAGACAAGCTTCCGCGATCAGCAGCAGCAGCAGCAGCAGCTGCAACTGCCGCCGCTACCGCTGGCACCTACGTCGCTGAGTTCCTCCGCAGCCGCAGTGGTGCCATCACCGATGAAGCCGGCGACGCCGTCGGAGAGCGACGTCTTGCTGCCGACGGCGCCGCGGCGCGGCTCTGGGCTGTCGGAGGTGCTGCTACCCACCCACCAGTTTGTGCGCAAGCGTGAGTATAACAATTACAAGGACTTCACGAAGCAGGAGATCGACGCCATTTGGGTGGAGCTGCTGAACCTGCGTCGCAACACGGGGATGCCGAAGGAAGAAGTGCTGCTGCACGTCAGCCAGAGCAAGGAGCAGATGCTCCACGCGGTCCTTCAGATCGTGCAGCGGCAGGAGAACGAGACGCTGGAGATGCTGAGCGGCATCAAGGCGCAGCTGGCGGAGCTGCGCAATGACTCGGCCGCCATGCGCGAGGTGCGGGTGTTTCCGATCGACAACGGCAAGAACTTGGAGGAGTTGATGCGCGCCATCGGCGGCGCCGGCGGCGGTGGTGGTGGTGGGGCTGGTAATGACAACAGTACATCGAAAGAGCCGACGGAAGTGGCACTGACCCGCCCCACCACGTCCGCCGCCCTCACGACGCAGGCGATAGCAACAGCGGGGCGTGCCGCGGCGACGCGTCCGTCGACAACGTCTGTTGATGCTGCGAAGGCGTTCAAGACCAGCTCGCAGCTCCCGCCACGTCAGATGCCGACCTCCGCACCGGCTGCCTGCATTACGCCGCTACTGTCCGCAGCGACTAGCCACGTGGAACAGACGGCGCCGCCTTCGGCGCGGGTGCAGTGGTCCACCGACCGCGATACGGACACGGCGGCGTCGAGTGGCCGCTCCGTCTCGCCGCTGACTCCGCAAGTCATTCCGCAAGTTGTACACCGCCGCTCCAGCCTGTCGAGCAAGGATGAGCTGACAGAGGTGTTCTTCGCCGAGATCGACCACACTCACCCACCACGGCTCTTGAATAAGCCGCAGCGCGGCCAACCCACCTCCGCACAGCACCTTGAGGCTACGCCGAGTGGGCCACTGAACACCCACCAGTACGCTGTGGCCGCACCGGTGGACCCGGCGACGGTGGCCCCCGCCTCTCGCCTAGCGGAGCCGGCGAGCGCGACGCCGCAATACCGACCAACGGGTCTTACGCCGCCCGCACAGCGCACCTCACCCGAAATGGGGTCGCGGCCGTCCTCGGCGAAGATCGACGCCGCGCAGCGCCTTCCCTTGGGTCTCGCGAACAACTCGGACACCTCTCCGCGCCGCATCGTGCCGCCGTACGTTTCCTCCGGCGCCGTGGAGCAGCCGCTGCCGCACAAGTACCAGATAGAGAACCAGGAACCGATGGGTGCGCCGCAGCGATACTTGAAGGAGGGGAAGTCACCCCGCAACGCGGCTGGCAACGCCTTCCACCTAAACCCACTGCATGACCTTCACAACGTCAGCGACAACCCGCAGGAATCAAGCTGCATGATTCCCAGGGAGAAGCCGAAGCCGCACGTCTCGCGGCCGCCACGCTATCAACTCATCGAGAAGACTCCACCGTCGCAGGCGTCGACGTCGACGCCGAAGCCGAAGGAGAAGCCTGGAGCGGATCCCCCGCCATCGCTGACGGACACATCACCGGGGAAGTACCAGCCCGTGTCTATGCAGGAGGACAGCGACATCTACTACGAGTCCGTAGGGGACCAGCGCCCTGCCCGCGGGCCGCTGCGTCGCTTGTCAAACTCGGCGGACAACAACACGCCAACGCACGCGTTAGCGGCTGGGCCGGAGGTGCGCGACACGCAGCCGCCTGAGCACCTGCGCAACCGCCTCGCCTCGGCGCCGGAGCGACCCAGCGCGGTGCCACGCAGTCGCGGGCACACCGCCGGTTCCCAGCCGTCGCCGCGACGACAGGCGCAGCGGGAGCAGGAGGAGGAGGAACCGCAGTATCCCCCGCTGCTCCCACCGCCGCAGCCGCAGCCGCGGCGCGACTACACCTCGGTGCATGAGTCGTCGGCAGATGCCGTGCGGACGAGCAACTCGCCGTCACGCTGCAGTCCTTTCGTGCAGGTGCTGCCCTCCAAAGGCCCGATTCACCTTGGACCGTACAATCCACCACGCGACAGTTACGAGACGGACGAGGATAGGCGACAACGCATGGAAAGCGGAACAGGTGGCGCTGGCGTTGTGAGCCCCGACGTGAACCACGCAAGTCGTCCGCTGTCGTCGACAGCACTGCAGGAGCCGCAACCGCAGCAGCCACCGGCACACGCAGATCACAACCCACACGTCTACGCCCCTTATGGCGGATACGACTGGGATGTCTACAGTACCTCGCAGTCGCTGGGAGGAACACCCTCGCCGGAGCGGGGCAACCGCAGCCGCACACCGGCGTCGCGGCATGTCTCGTCGATCTCACTTGTTGCCGCCAATGGTCCTCCGACGGCGACGTCGGCCGCGCCTGCGGTGGTGGTGCCAGTGCGCGTGTTGGACGGCCAGGCCGGCGGATCTGCCGGCAACGCCCCGCCGCCGGCCTCTGCGGCGACAATTCGCATTCATCCTTACCAGGATCGAAGAGAGCTGTAGAGAATGAGAAGAGAGAGAAAGAAAAAAAAAAAGAGAAGAAAGCGAGAGAGAGCAAGAAGTTTGGGTGGAGGTGATCGGCGCGATGGTGACGAGGCTGTCCAACGTGTATATTATATGAGTTGTTCTTTTTTTTTTTTTTCTCCCTCCGTTGTGAGCGGTTATGTATGATAGTGAAACCTTTTCTTTTTGTGTGCGCTGTTAGAGTAGAAACAACCATAGAGCCATGGCCTTTTCAAATCTACTCCTTTTTTTTTTCTTTCATCGTTTAGAGGTGCAAGAAACCAAGCCTTTTTTTTTTTGTGTTCTTTTCTTTCACTTACCTTGTCATGAGCATTCAGGAGGAAGCCAACAACAGCTCACAGTGAGAGAGGGCTGTTTTTTTTTTTTTTTTTTTTGCTTTCATGAACAACTCATCGCAACAGCAAAAGAACCGCTCCTCTTATTTGTTTATTTATTTATTTGTACTAATGCTGAAGGCTGGCCAAGTGTGTCAGGTCTCCTGTTTTGGCTCGACGAAGACACATACCCCAGTTGCAGGCCTTTTGTTATCAAGATTATCGACTCGATTTCTCCAGCTGTGTCATGCTATCGCGCGCGCTGCTGTTTGCCGTACTTCTGCCACACAACAGAGGATAACTGACGTCTTCCCAGCCCCCTCCTTTTTCCCCCTCTTTTTTTTTTTCTCTTCATCTTTTCGTTTCTTGCCGTCTCTTCCCATTATTCGTAATAGCAACACTAAGGAGAACAGAGCAAAACACTCGTCGTGACTTCTTCTTCTTTTTTTTTTTTTGATTATTCGGTATTTGCTGCCACCATAAGAGCTCACAAATATAGATATATAAGACACAGCGAGACAACAATGGGTCGCAACAAGAAGAAATCTAAGGCGGCCGCCCACGCTGCATCGGAGAGCGACGAGGAGAAGGACGAAACACATGAGGCGGCGGCGGTGGCGACGACAACGCCACGCGGAGACGGCGGGGGCGAGAAGGACACCGCGAACAAAGAGGAGGCAGCGGAGCAGCACAGCGGACACGACTCCGAGCACGACGGCAGTGACAGTGAAGATGCCCCGAAGAAGAAAAAGGAGTACAAAGGCAACCGTTTCAAGAAGCAAGAGCAGAAAAAGAAGAAGGGTAAAGGCAACGACAACGCGGCTGCGGCGGCAAGTGGCGCGACCGCTGAGGTGGGAGGCGACGGCGAGCAGGAGGGCGATGCGGCGGCACCGAAGGACACGCGTGTGCCACCAGTGGAAGTGCTGTATTGCCCAAATTGCACCTTCCCGGCGGAGTACTGCGAGTTCGGTGGGATGATGGACAAGTGCCGACCGTGGCTGCTGGAGCACGCGGCGGAGCTGGCCGAGGCCGAAGATCGCGGCCGCAAGCGTCGCATCCTCACGGAGAAGGAGCGTCTCGAGGCGCTGCTGGAGGGCCGTGGCATCAAGAAGGCACTGAGTCGTGAGGTCGTAATCGAGGTAGAGAGACGCACCGGCCGTCGCATGATCACCTCCGTCTTTGGCATGGATTTATTTGGTTTCAACTTGAAGGACCTGTCGCGGGAGTGGCGCAAGCGCTTTTCCTGCGGCGCTGGCGTGCGGGTTGCTGAGGAAGGGAAACACCAGGACTGTATTGACGTTCAAGGAGACGTCGCGGATAAGTTGGCGGAGATGATGTGCTCCGAGTACCAGATCCCGAAGGAGGCGGTATTTACGATGATAAGCAGGAAGAAGGTGCCGTATCCGTATTAGTAACAAAATAAAGTTCGCGTGCGTGCGCGTGTATGTGTATGTGTGAGTGTCGAAACTCACTGCGACGATGAGAGAGAGAGGGGGGAAGAAGGGAAAGTGCCACGAGTGAATCAGAAAGCTGTTGGGGTGAGTGATGCTTATTCTTGTTGCTGTCATGTCGGTTTTGCTTTCCATGTTTCTTTTTTCTTGTTTCTTTCCCCTAATGGAAGATATACTTGTGAGCATGATCATGTGTAATACTCGGACGAAGTACTGGCGCAGGAACTACTGGACGTGCCTGCGTGCGTCCTATTCATGCTATAACGATAAGAAACAGGCGAGACTGTCAACTGCTGCAATGGCGAAGTTGCTGGATGATAAAGTGATGGCATTGGTGGTCATTACGACCAAAAAAAAAAAAAAGTTGCTTGCGTCCACAACACCCTACAAGCGCCTTGAATCGTAACAGATGCACAAATCGAGATTAAGAGTTTTATTGCCTTTGACTTGAAAAGGGAAAGGGGGGGGGGAGGAGGGGGGGGGAAATGTTTTTTTTTTTTCAGGTTTTTTTTTTTTTTCATTTCTTCTATCTTTGTTTTAGGTGAATTGTACTTCTACTCCTTTTTTTCTTCTTTTCTTCTTTTGCTCTGCACAATCGACGCTGATAGTTGAAAAAGAAAAATAACGCTCATACATAGCTTACATGAGCAATTTATTTCAGCGTATCTTTGTTCAGGTGCTCACCAAGCTGGGCTCCGAGTCCACTGTCATTCAGCGCGCCGCGCAGAAGGCGGCACGGATGCAATACGACTTTACCCACAACACACTGACGCCGGCAAGCGAGAAGGCCGGTGTGTGGGCTGGCGCAGCGGCACGAGAAGTGTATCTCGACATCAAAGCTGCCACCGCGTACCTCAAAAATGCGAGTCCCCCGCCAGAGCCTGGCAAGCAGGAGGCGCCTCACAAGAGTGAGTCGACGAGCGCAGGTTTCGCGGCTTCAAAAGGGCAAAAGTCAGACCAGCAGTGATCTTTACCATAACGAAGGGAAGCAGGCTATCTGGGGGTTGATGTTCTTCTTTTTTACTATTATTATTCAAATTGCTTTTTATTATTCGGTGCTACGTACTGTGAGTTCTTTTTCCCACACATGTACGGGATCTTCTTTTTTTTTTTTTTAATATTCCTCAGCTTTTTTTTTTTTTTGCCTTTTCACCGTCTCTCTGCTGTGGAAAAGCGACTATTTTCTCTCTGTTTTTTTTTTTTTATATCTATTTTTTTTTTTTTTTGCTTTTCGCTCGGCTCTGCGTTGTGTTCACAGACTTCAACAACAACAAAAAAAAAAAAACTAATACGCACAGAAAGGGTGAAGGTGTGGCTAAAATAAGAAAAGCCGCAGCCTTGGTCAAACTGAATTGTAAGAACCAAATGGGGTTCGAGTATCCTTGAGCCGCTTTTTTTTTTACTGTCTTAATTTACGCCTTTTTCTTTTCTAGCATTCCTCTCCTCATTCTGTTTTGTTTTTATTTATTCTCTCTCCGCTCCTCCTTCGCGTAGCTGTTTTCGCGCCCGCTCAAACTACAGCAGGCTCACTGCTCACAACGTTGACAACTAAATCTGGTTTTCTTTTTGTGTGTGTGTGTTCATCACCGACACAACAGCCGAAATTATGGGCTCACTGGCAGGGGAGTCATTTGTAGAGGAGGTGTGCAGCGCGTCCACAGGCGCGGAAGCAGTTGCTGTCGTTCAGCGGGCTGTCGAGGCACCAACAGTGTTTTTCTACGGAGCACTGCTAGACGCCGTGCGGGCATGTGCGCAGAAGCAAAGCTCGCCGGTCCAGGACGACAGCCTGAGGGATTGGATTGAAGTTGTCGAACTGCTTTCCTTCAAGACGGTGGCGGATGTGGATGCATGCGCGGCAGGTATCAAAGATATTGTGTCGAAGCACCCTGTGATCGTTGAGAAGCTGCGCATCCTCTCTTTACTCACCCTCTGCAGCCAACATAACATGACGGTGAACGGCATTGACCTGCCTTACGAAGCCGTTGCTGGCGCTGTAGGCGTGAAGGGCTCGATTGAGGTACAGAAGGTGGTCTTGGCTGCGGTGCAGCACAAACTTTGTGTGGCGCGACTGAATGAGAAGACCGCAACGTTGCGCGTCTGCACTTATGAAAGCCGAAACGTGGAGGCGGATGAGGTGGCGATGCTGAAGGAACGCATCGATGCATGGATCTCGTACACGGAGAACCAGCTGCGTGACATTCAATAACACGGCGAATACGTGCGTTGCCAATTCTTCTTTTTTTTTTTTGTTGCTGTTGCCATTTTGTGAATTCTCTGTCCTTTTTTTTTCTTCTATGCTGCTTTTTTTTTTCGTTTTAATAAACTAAGTTCTTCTTCTTCTTTTCTTTTTTCAATCTATAGCGTATGGGTGAGGGACATTTTTTTTCCAGTTCGAGTACCCCCTCTCAAAAAGAAAAGGATGTGAAACGAGTGCTCTGTTGCTGTTTTTCTTTTTTTTTTAAATCATGCAAAAGAGTTTCCTCACGAAGAGAAATCGAATCTGCTTGTTGTCAACTTTCTCGGACACCTTTTCATGGCAGTTTCGGTGAATGACGTGTGACCATGAAAAGTAAAGGTGTCAGTGTGACAAAGATACAGAAAGAAAATTAAAAAAAAAAAAAACAACTGGCTGCAGCTCTTCTCCAACTCATCTGAATCTTTTCCTTCTATGTTGCTTCTCCTCATTTGGTTCCTCGTTGTCTTCGTTGATGCGCCGTTGATTCGCAATGTGTCAGGAACCTTCCAAGGCTCTGCTCCGAACGCAGGTGGGCAAAAAAAAAAAAAGAAAACGTGACGAACAAGACGCCTTTTTTTTGTATGTTTCCTCCTATTTTTTGCCCGAGAGTATAGCTGCGCGTTTCCTCTATCTCTTTGCCAAAACTTCACGCTAGGTGACACACTAAACGTCATCTAACAAACACGCACCAACAAAATCAAAAAAAAAGCGCTTAACACCAAAAAGCCATCTTTTCTTATCTTTTACTTTCCGTGCTCCATCGCCACAAATTACTTTTCCTTTTTTTTTTTAAAGTTACTCTGCGTTCTGCTTCTTTTTTCTGTACCAGCTGTTTCGCTACTCGCGACATTGTTTGGTCACTTGCTTTCTTGCTCTTCTAAGAAAACTCTCGGCTACGACGAGTTTAACTGTATGAGAAGACCTTTTTGCCTTCTGGTTAACTGCTCTAGTTTTCTTTTTTTTTTTTGTATCGATTCGGTAAAAACTCTTCGTTTCGTGTGCTTTTTTTTTCCCCCGTTTTGCTTGACTCGCAACATCACGAGTTTTTTTTTTCCCCCCTTCTTGCTTCGCATCCATTCCCTCTGCTTGTCTCAGTACTGTTTGCAATCAATATAAACCGTTGGTTGACAAGTAGCTGCGCCATCATGCAGAACCCGGCAACGCCATCGAAGCCGCTCCTCGTGCCGACGCCAACGTCGAGAGCGGCACCGCCTTTCATTATGGTGAGCGAGGAGGAGCTGGCACCGTATTCCAGCACCATCGTGTCGCTGCCTCCCACCATCCCCGAACTCATTCAGTGCTGGGAGCAGGAGCATGAGCGGTGTGCGCAGATGACGCGCTTTGTCGAGCGTGTGCGCATGGAGGCGACGAAGATGGCTGCCGCAGCCCCCCTCATCACCATCGCCACAGAAGCATTGGCTGCGTCTCCCAAGGCAGCATCGCTAAGCACGGCAACTTCCACGCCACCTCCGCCGTCGAACACGGCAGCAGCAGCAGTGACTTCTGCCAACGCCTCTGTGAACGCCTCCCGTCTCACGGGCAGCTTCGTGCCGCGTGACGTGGCGACGGACGGAAGCGCAGCCACGACAACAGCAGCCACTGGCGCTGCTACTGCTACTGCTACTGCTGCTGTCGTCTCCTCGGGCTCCGTGGTGCGTGGTACAGTGTTGACAGGAAAGGTGGTGAGTGCCGATAGGAGTCCTACTAATCCCCTGCGAGCAGTGGTGGCCTCCGTTTCAGACACCAGCACACCCGTAAAGCCTCCGTCGTCTTCGTCGCCGACCGCCACCACTCCCGTAGCGCCACTCGTTTCGCCTGACGAACTGCAGGTGCTGCGAGCTAAAGCCCTCGCTGCCGAGGCAGCGGAGCAGCTGCTCGCCAGCACGCAGGAGGAGTTGAAAGCCGCGGAACGCCACCTCGTCTGCGAGAAGGAAAAGCTTGCCAAAGCCGAAGACGCGCTGGCGCAGCTGCGAGCCGAGGTGACGGCGACGGAGGCGGGCGCGTCCACCGCGTCGCAGCACGACACGCCAACACCAAGTGCGCTCTTCGCACAGCTGCAGGTCAGCTACGAGTTGAGCGAGACGGTGCTCAACGACACAAAGCTCAAATACCAGAGCGTCCTCTACGCATTGGCGCAGCTGAACGAGAAGATGGCGACGAACACACGCGAAAAGGCGTTTTTGGAGGAGAAGAACACGCACCTCGAGGGGCAGCTGCAGCGGCTGCTCATGAGCTCGGTGGTGACCGGCTCACTGACAGCACCAGCGGTGCCAGCGCAGCGGACCAGTAACAGGAACACAGTGGGTGAAAGTTCCACCGATGGAGCTAAGCCATCGGCAAGCACGGCGACGGCGTCCGTCCCGGTGACCGCTGGCGCCTCACGCCTGTCCGCCAGCGAGAGCTATCAGAAGAGCGCCTTGGAGAAGCAGATTGGCGAGCTGCAGTCCATGACGGACAAGCTGACGCGCGACCTGCACAAGCAGACGGCGCGACGCGCCAAGGCCGAGGAGACGGTGCGGACGTTGCAGAAGGAAGTGATGGACCTGAAAGCGTCCGCGTTGCAATGCAGGCGGCAGATCAACGAGAGCGAGTTGGAGCTGGAGCGGGCCGTTTCACGCAAGGAGGACGACGAGCGACTGCGGCAGCTGGAGCGAGACGGCAACCGCCTCCGCACGGCGCTGCGGGAGCGCACAGAGCACTTCTTGCACGAGAAGACGGAGTGGGAAAGGCAGAAGGACTCGCTGGACTCGCGCGCGCGGGTGCAGGAAGTGGCAACGCGTCAGCTGCTGCGCCGTCTCTTTGCCTGTCAAGTACGCGAAGTCGTGCTGCGCCAGTGCGACTACGCGGCGTCGACACGCCGAAACGAGGCACAGTCGTCCCTCCACGCTTCTCGAATGGCGACGCCAGCTAAAAAGGCGGCTCCGCCATCCACTGCGGCCACGGGCCCAAGGGCTCATGCACCGCCACAGCGGCCAGGGGAGTCCCCAACTCAAACCAGCGCAACGACGAACGCCTGTCCCTCGTCCGCGGCTGAGGTGCCGACCGCAGCTGACATGACAACACTCGTTAACCGCGAGCGCCAGCTGGAGGAGTTGAAGCATACTTTCGAACGACGCGTGGCCCTGGTGGACGCGCAACGCAAGGCGGAGTTGCAGCAGCTGCACGCTCTCAACAAGGAGCTCCGTGCTGCCCTGACCGCTTCGCAGGAGGAGTTGAACCAAAAAGCACGCCTGCTGAACTCGTTGCAGCAGCAACAGCAGCCGGTGGCGTTCTCCAAGTTTTCGAACTCGTCAGCCAACTTGACTCCGATGGCGCCTGGTCGCTCGTCATCGTCGATCTTGGACCGGCGCGACTCGGCAGTGGCATGGGTCTGCCGCACTGACGGCGACAGCGGCCCCGGTGCCTCGATGGACGAGTTGAGCGACGGCATTGGTGGCGTGTACTCCTCAGTGCACACCCCCGTCGTCGCCTTGCCGCGACAGGTGACGGAGATCGAGCGTCGCTACGATCCGGAGCACATGTCCACCTGGGAGGCGGTGCAGGTGGAGAACGAAGCGCTGCTGGACCGTCTGACGACGATGCAGGAGGAGAAGTGGAAGCTCACCTCCTACGCTGAGGACCTACAGCGGCAGATCAACGTGTTGCGGGAGGAATTGCGGCGCAATGCATCCACGCTGAATCAGCTGCTCGCGGCAGGCGTGCTGACGCCGGCGGCAGTGTCGCGTGGCAGTGCGGAGGGCAGCCTGCGTGCCTTGCAGTGCCTCCTGCAAGAAACGTTAGAAGAGAAGTTTGCCCTGGAGGAACAGCTGCGGAGTCTTAACGCACGATAGCGGGGAGAGAGAGTGAGAGGCGTGACTGTGTGCAGGAGAGTTTGAAAACCGTTGCCATAATTTGAACATCACTGAAAGGCAACCGCAAAAAAAAAAAAAAGAGGACCAAATTAAAAAAAAAAAAAAGGAATTGACAGAAGATCACACGCACATACACCTCTGAGAAGAAACGCTCATGAACGTCAAAATGCAATCTTCATTAAAGCCCTTTGTGCTGTTATTACAGAGAAAGAAAGAAGAAGGAGATTCTGTCTGAGCTCGTGGGTTCAACGCGATAGGTGTGTTCTTCAGCTGCGCTACCCCTCCCCCATAAAAAAAAAAAAAAACCACTAGAGATTGAAACAGAGTAGATCATCATACCATGGGAAGGAGTAAGCTGTATCGTGGAAAGGGTGGGGTTGTGGTTTTTTTTTTGTTAAATAGTCGTTGTCATCTCACGTCGTGCTCCGCGCGTTCCTACGGTGTTTACTTGCTTTCTTCTCTTTTTTTTTTCCACAACTTTTTTCGCTTTTCTACCTTTTCAAGGTCGAATATCACACAGTAGCCGCTTTTTTTTTTTTTAGCTTCCCTCATGTCCAACCAAAGCGTTGAGGATATGATGGCCAAAGCCGTCACGAACACCGGCGATTTCTATGGCGGCCGCAATGGCGTGCAGGGCATTCAAGACCGCAAGGACGAGATTCGCGCAAAGCGCAAGGAGCAGAAGAATACGCTGTCACAGTGGTACGGCATGAAGAAACGCCCGCTCAGCGCAGATGAGAAGCAGGAGGTGGAGCTGCTGAAGTACCGCAACTTCATCGACCCGGAGCACCAGCACCAGGCACCAAAGAAGACAGGCGACATCGGCGACAACGAGTTTCTGGAGTTTGGCTACTTTGCTGATATTGGTCGCAACAAGCGTCGCCGCTACAAGTCATTTGCGGATGAGTGGATCGAGGAAAACCCGCAGTTCGCGGATGTCGTGAACACGCGTATTAAGCGCAACGCGAAGGCGAACCAGAAGGCGAAGGCGACGGCGGCGAAGAAGGCGGCGGCGGCGGCGGCAAAGGCGAAGGAAAAGCGTACATCGAAGCGCAAGTCTAAGCACGACCTGCTCTAAAATGCGCAACGCTGGTGGAAAATGAAATAAAATGAACATCCGCTCGCTCCTCCGTTGTGCCCGCGTAATTTCAGTCGATTAATTGAATAATGCCACTCAGTGCATTTGGAAAGACGGAATGAGGGAGCTTTAGTACCCCCCTTTTTTTTCTTTTACTGCTTTTGGTCCTTCAGGTGGCTCCCCTTTAGTGTTTTCTTCTTTTTAAAGACACTCTTCCCTCGTGGTGCTTTGTAATCGCACGACTAATACGCTCTGGTAGCAAAAAAAAAAAAAAAAGAGGTGGGGGAAACCAAAAAAGCTTGTATTTCCGATAATCGATGCTATGCTTGCCCACGAGAGTTGCTGCGACTTTTGTGTTTCAGAGTCTTTTGATGAGTTAGAGGCGGTGAAGAGCACGCCGCTTGAGGGAGCAGTGAGGGGAACGGTGATGCGGCTTAGCCAAACACCACGTCTCCTGTAACGGGGCCTCCACCCTAGGTCTTTTGTAGTTTCTCTAAAGAGTCGAAATCTGGTGTGCAAAATGACCCGTACCGCTCCATTTTTCAACCCTCTTTTTTTTTTTATATTTCCGTTTACTATCCCAACACACACCTTTGATGTCTGTCTTTAGTGTGACGTCACGGAAACAAGCGAACAGAGGGCCCAGCCTTTCACGTTCGAGCGAAGATACGCATTGATCTTGAAAAAAAAAAAAAGAACTACACACACACACACGCACCCACACACACGTGCACCGTGAAGGCGTGACTGCTTCTTTGTTTTTTTTTTTTTCGGGTATCCACTTGTTTTTTTTGTCCTTACTAAGGCTATGTCACGTGCGAACGTGTTCGGTCCGAACTCGCTCTACTCGTTCACCAAGTTTGGCGCGTTAAACCGCAGCAATGGCGTGGTGCTCAACAAGCGCATGAAGGACGTGTTCCGGCTGGAGAATCAGAAACACATGCGCAACGACTTTGACCGCGAGCGTCGCTATCGCTTCTGCACGCGGTGCGGCATCACCTCCGTCACCGTCAACTTTGATCGAGTGCCCTCTGCCCGCGTGGGGCTGTGGGGACGCTGCGTCAACGACCAGGACTACACCCACCACCGCTTTACGGAGCTGTCGCAGCGTGAATATGAGCAGGTGCGCGACTGGCCTGTCGAAAAACGCCTTAACTGGTGGAGGTTCGAGAACGATAGTTGAGCTCGTCAGCGGTTCTTTCTTTTTTTTTTTTTTTAGTTCCTCACTTGTTGGTCCTCCCTTTCTTCGGACATGTGCTGTCGTATGGTTGCGGTTCTTCACAGGACCCTATGCACTCGGTGCGCACTAAAGAAAAAAAAAAAAAAAGATACTCTAAACAAGGTGAGACGTTTGTTGTGGTTGTGGTGGTGGTGGTGATGCCGAGAACGAATCTCTGCATCACAGCTACGGTGCTGTTGAGAGTTCCTTTCCCTTTATTATGGCTCATAGCACTATATGAACTTCCTTCTCTACTGTTTGGTCTCTCTCTCTATCTTCTTTTTTTTTTTTTGATGTATATCTTTTTGGAACACACAAATTGCATTTATTTGTCGAAAGGCCACAATGAGTTCATCTCTCGATTTGAAAGCCCCCCAAAAAAACAAAAACATCCTTAAATTATGGAGCAACTTTATGAGGCGATGCCAATCCCGTCCTCAAGCGACGATGAGGCAAATCCAACGCAAAGCCCGCGTCACGACCACAGCGGCGCAGTCTCAGACCTTGACGTGAGTGCACATGGCAGTTTCTCTGACGACTTCTGCTCCTCCGCGTCGTCTTGCAATGCAGCGCACCAAACAGAAAGTGATGACAGCGTCAGCGCAGACGAAAGGGAGAAGGCGCACCGCAGAGTGTTCTCCACAAGCAGCTCGCCCGAGGAGCTTTGCCGCTTTCTTGTCGATCTACTGCGCCTCGCCGAGCAGCTGCATGCACGGCTGTGCAGCGTGATTCCGGAGGACAGTCCTTCGTGTCAGCGATCCGCGGCATCGCCACCCGCCCCCTCCACGTCCTCGGCTTCTCCGCCGCCCCTGTTATCACCGACGCAGCAGCATTCGCAACACGCAGGCAGTACGGCGGCAGCTTTCAACGTGGCACGCACAAACTGCGGCCTGGACAGCAGACTCCATCACACACCTATCAGAGCCGCCTCGTGCCCCGGCATCGCCAAGCTGCGCGGTCGTCTCCGCAAAGAAACGGAGAGTATTCGCCGCGCTGTGGACGGCATGCGCGCGGCCGGGTGTGGTGGGGCTTCGGATCTTTCACAACGCGACGCCGCCATTGCCGTTCCGCCTCCCGTCTTCAGCGCGGCTGTGTCGTGTGCGCAGTGCAACTCTCTTTCCCACTTTGAAGGCGTTGTGACGTGCCTGGAGCGCGAGAGCGGTACGACTGGCATCTACGTCCCTGTGAGCGGCCACGTCGGCCCTCCTCAATGCAGAGCGGCTGCCTCTGTTGCCAGACCCGCCTTTGCCGATGACGTGCGTATCGAGGTGGACGTCGTCTCCTGCAACGGGCACCGCTGGATTAAAGTGAAGACGGCGACGGCACGCAACCTGAAGCTCGAAGCGGCCGCGCTTGACTTAAATGGGAGCACGCCGTTCACGGAGATGCTTCTGGCGCTGTCGGAACGGGCGAGCCGTGCCTGCCTGCCTCACCGGCAGAAGGCACATGTGGCGGTAGTGTTCCTGCACCCTCCACCGCCCTCGCTGCGAGTCTTTTTGGAGTCTCACCACATCGCTTGGGCCTCTCTCCCCACCGCAGCACACGGTCAAGTTCATCGTGCTGCTGCCGCTGTTTCACCTGCGACGTCGTCGTGGCTGCCCCCCCTTTTTTCCCAGCCCAGCTTTGTCTGCTTGGACACTACCGCCCTCGTCACGTTGTGCTCGCAAAGCTGCTACGCCGACGCGATGCCGCTTGTCACGCGGCTGCAGCGGCTGGCCCCGTATAAAGTGTTGCAGGAGCAGCAGCGGAAGGAGGCGGTGGAGGCGGCAGTGACGGCGGTGATGGAGCCGGCGCTGCGACCTATCACACGGTGGTGCACGGCGGCCGAAATAAACGCGACGATGCGGCAGGCGCTGCTGCGCGAGGGTGGTGGTGGCCGCGGCGGCGACACCGCAGAGCGGTGGAGTCAGCCGTCTGAGCGCGCTACGACGGCTTCCCGAGAAGCCTGCGTACCTCGTTCGTTGATCCGAGAGGTGGACCTGACGTGGTTGGCGCCTCTGCAAAAGGCGGCGGAGCAGCGGCCGTCCGACGCAGCTGAGGCGGAAGGCTACACCCGTGCAAACACTGCTGTGAACGAGTCGCAGCTGCTGCGGAAGCTCAGCGATCAACAGACCAGTGGCGCAGCGGCGGCGCGCAGACCAAACTGGGTTGTTGCCGACATCACCTACGATGAGTTCCGGTGGATTCTGGAGACCATCGCAGGACCGGAGGAGGTTGCACGTGCGACACGGCTGCTGCGTCTAGTCACCGTCGTAGACACCCGCTTCTTACGCGAACGCATGAAGGTGGAGCGAGGCGTTCCCGTTGCTGTAACGACCGCCTTTCGCAGCAACGGCAGCGCGGCCCACGTTGCATCTACGGAGGAGGAGGGCAGAACACAAAACGGCTGTACGCCCGCTACGGGTGCTGCACACGCCACATGCGGTGCTTCTCTTCCTGCTGCCGCTGCCTCTCCCACCCTCACTACGCCTCCGCTTTTCACCAGTGTGGAATATCTGCGGCTCAGCGGGAAGGTCTCACTGCGCAACAAGATCGTCTTTGGCCTCGCCGACGCCGTGGAGGCGGTCATCGTGACCTCCAACGAGCAGCTGTGCCACGCCGCACGAGAGCAGGGCATCTGCATCGACGCATGCTTTCACCCCTCTCGCTCATTGACGGAGCAGAAGATGCATCAGCTGCGTCGCCGGCACGGCCCAGGAAAGCCGCCTGCCGTCCTCTAACACGCGAAACGCGCTCGTAGAGCACAGCGTCAGTAGACCAGGGCGCATCAGAAACGCGGTGGCATCAGAGCGGTGCTTTTTCCTTTTTTTTTTTAATCTTCCGTGAATAATAACAATGACAACGGCTAAAAAAAAAAAATGCTCGGTCCTGGCACATACGCGCTAGCTCGCAGCCTAAAAGGCGAAAGATAACAGTCCAGCGATTCACGAACCACGAACACATTGGCAGGAGAACAGCGGCCGGCTTTTCCTTTTTCATCGGCTAAAATGCCGCCGTATTATTTTCATTGAGCATGTTTCTAAGCAGCTTCTGTACTCACAAGCAGTCTAGTCTTGATGCTGAGTTGCGTTTACACGTCCTTTTGATTCGCCTCGCTTCTCTTCTACCTTCTTTCATCCCTTTTCTTGCCTCTTTTTTTTTTTTTTTGTCTTTCCGCGTTTTACGAAATAGTGCTCTCTTTCTTTGTTTCTTTGTGGATAGAACTGTGTGTGTGTGTGTGTGCGTGTGTGAACCTTTTGGTGTAAGCAACAAGCCCACACTCTACCAACGTGCTCACACGCGAGGTCGCGGTGAAGCGCAGGTGCCCAGCGCCACATAGCAAAACACATACATGCACACACTGCTATCCATCGACGATATCAAAACCTCTTTTTTTTTATTTATTCTGTCCGTATAGGAGAGGTTTTTTTTTTTGTTATTTAGGAACGAGTATTTGTGGTGAAGAATACGTGTATATATATATATATATATATATACATATATATATATACACCTTGGAAAAGAGCCTTTGGTACAGCTGTCCAGCGTATTGACACGCTTTGCTACTCTGTCTTCGTCTACAAAAGGCCAAATCTCTTTTTTTTTTTCTGCTTTCTGAGGGCAGTAGCCGTACTCACACCATCTACACATCCACATCGTTCTCACGCTTCTTTCTGTCAACCCGCTACTACTAGTTATTTATTTATTTGTTTTTTTTTTTTTTTAGTGCAAAGGAGATTCACTGCTCGCACAGATATACAGTCGCTTTTCCCTTTTTTTTTTTAAAGCTGGAAGAACGGCAGGGCACCGATTCTGTATTTTTTTTTTTCTGTTTTGTTTTCCTAATTTGCCGTTGTGCACTTGCGTTCTCTGCTGCTTGATCCTCTTCTAAAGGAAGAGGTACCGTTGTCCGCAGGCTTACAAAAGGCAAGCAAACCCGCTGACAGTTAGCTGTTTTTTTTTTTATTTTGGTGAATTTTTGTATGCGCGCGACTCCTTTTTGTCCCTCTTCTTTTTGTCAATTTTGTATCTTGTTTCTCTTACTAAAATCTCAATATTCATCTATATATATATATATATATATATATATATATCTATTTTATTTGTTTATTTACATCACCCGTTGACTTCATTGATTGCTGTGCTGCTTGCTTTTCTCACCCTTGTTTTATTTTTCTCTTGTTCCGTATTTTTGTGACTACATTGCTCAATTCTCTCTCTTTATTATTATTTTTTTTTTCTGCGTTTATCTGTTTGCTTAAAACCGCCTTTCTCATCTCTTGTTGCTACTTATACCACTAGAGTCTCTTTTTTTTTTTTCCTCACCTTTTTCTCGCAAGAGGCACTGTAGTTTCCCTCGAAAAAAAAAAAAAAGTACGCATCTCGCTTTGTGACTCCTCTCCCAACTATAAAGCGTGTGCCTTGCGTGTAAGGGTGTGCTGCCGTCAAGGCGCAAGTTTGCCCTACACTCTATGCGTTTGCTGCTTTTTTTTTTTTTCCTCTATCATCATTATTCTCTGTGTGACTTCTCTGTTTGAAGGAAGCGGAGTCACGTGCTGCTACGAAGCTGGAAAGCTCCCTAGTCCGTCCTTTGTGGGATAAAAAAAAAAGAGGAAAAACGAAGAATCTGGAAAAAAAAAAGGGGTCACCTTTTTTTTTTTTTTAGTACAATGACCTCCACACATCAAGGCATCGACTTCATCATACGCAGGATCACCGCGGAGCAAGCGGTGGAGATGACACCGCAGCTCTGGGCACAGTTGAAGAGCCTTCCACCGGAGGACATGTTGACGCAGAGCAAGTACATCGACCTTCTCTGCTACACCGCCCGCTGTATCCTGGCTAAGATTGAGAAGGCCGGCTTCAACGTGGAGACATGGAAGTCGTACACGGACTTCTTCACACAGGCCATTATGGCCTACGGCACCGCCGACATGCCATCCTACCTGCGCATCGCCGAGCGGCTGCTGAGCGCGGTGCTGGGTTTCCCATCTGGGCCGCAGCCACTGCTAAAGGAGTATCTGAACTGCGCCGTCGCTCAGAACACGCAGCGTAGCGCGGAGCTGGCAGCTCACCTCGCCACGCAACCAAGCGGGGCGCTGCCGCAGTGGGAGCGGCAGCCGGACTTGGAGTACGACGACAACTTCGTCGCCGTGATCAAGGCGAAGCCGGTGTCAGAGGCGATGAAGATACTGGAGAAGCTGCCGAGTCAGCTGACCTTTGCGCATCGACGCGCCATCATGCATCTGACGCTGTGTAATCCCCTGCCGATCCCCGGCTGCGCGTACGTCTCGACTGGCTATTGCTGCGACACGTGCCACCTGCGCGGCATCCGCGTCGGCTTCCAGGCGATGCTCTACGATGCGGAAGAGGGAAGCAGCAGCAGCAGCACTGGCTTCACCTCAGCAAATGTCCGCAGTGACGCGCAGATCAGCAAAAAAAAGACATACGGCTTTGACATCTGCATCGCCTGCGCCGTCACGTTTTACAACCAGCAACGCAAGAGCCTCCTTGCCTTGCTCCGCTTCCCGCACGAGTCCTACAGCTTCGGCCATGCGTCAGGCGTGCGCATTTCGCAGGTGCGCTACCACTCGCGGCGCCGCGCCGTCAGCCCCGCCACCTCCTCCTCTGCCTTCCCGCTGAGTCGGGAGCACTCCGGCACGGAGGCGCACCTCCGCTCACCCCAGCTAAGTGGCTCCCTTCCTTCACAGGAGCGGCGGCTGTCGGGGCAATCCGCCCAATCCGTGTCTCCCTGCACCTCCCTGTCGAAGCTGCCGGCGGGCGACTTCGGCATTCATGTTGGGATGTCGAACTCTTCTTCCTGCGGCAGCTCAGCCTCATCGGCTGACGGCACCGCAGAGAGGAGAGCCACCGCCAAGGTGTCAAACCAGCCACCACCGGTGCGCCCGCCTACTCGGACGAAGAACAGCGGCCTCCACGCACCACCGCCGCCGCCGGCGACGCGGTGCGCCACCGAGGACGTCATGTGCATCACCCTGAACGTCACCATTGCCCCCTACGGCGCACGGCCCGTCGCCTGGGTGTTGAGCCACACCGAGAAGCTCGTGGAGTTGGACACTATGGAGGAGGTGCTGCGCAAAGACATCGGCCCATCGTCGCAGTGGCGCGCGCGGGTGAAGGCGGAGGCGGCGAGTGCGATACGACGACGGCGGGTCAGCGCTGCGTCGAGCGGAAGCTTCGCTGCCCAGGGAAGCGCGCCTGCCATCCCGCGGACGGTCGCCGCTGCTTCACACAGCTTGGACGCTGCGCCATCCATGCCGACGGCCACCGTCGCCGGTGACTCGCCGCGAGAGTTGCTTGGGACGATGCCGCCCTCGCAAACGAAGGTGGCGTCGCAGCACGCCGTGCTCCCGCGCGTCAGCAGCAGCCTCGCCAGCAAGGAGGAAGAGGAGATGTGTGCGATTTGCCTCTGTCCATTTGAAAGCGAGGAGCCGGTCATCGAGACAAGGTGCCATCACTGGTTCCACGTTGCCTGCATCGAAGAGTATGCCCGCATCGCGGAGGACGTCTGCCCGCTTTGCCGCGCCGAGTGCGCGTTGCCAGACATGTCACTGGCCACCACGCTCAAGAACAACGCATATAAGATAGTGGTTGAACTGACAGAGGAGCAGCGGCAGCTGCCGTACGTGGACGTCTGCGTCGGTTCTGTCGTCACGCGCGACGGCAACTACCACAACGCGACTAGCATTGCCGCCGCACAGTGTGTGCGAGTGCGCCCAAGTCAGCTGCGAGGATTTCAGGTGAAATCGCCTGTAAAGGCGCTTGCATCTCTTCCGTTAACCACAGCGTAGTTATTATCCTGCTCCGTGAGCCTGGCTATGGACGTTCTGTTTTCTTTTTTTTTTCCGTTCTTTTTTTCTTAAGTGGTTCGTTTTGTGGTATCATCGACACCTTCGTTCCTCTTGTAATACTGTTCTTTGTTCTTTTCAGCTTTTTTTTTTTAGCGTAGCGTTTTTATTTTAGTAGATCATTACAAATATGTACATGTTGGTGGCTCCTTTTAGCCTTCTCGTGTCCTGAGTGTTTCTGTGGCATAGGATTTTGTGTGTGGATGCGCCGTGAAGCGTCGTAAGCTCCTAATATGCTTATGTGTGCCGAAAACAAGTCTCTGCGACGTGGAAAACCGTAATTCACGTTCTTGAGCCGCTCTTATGTTTGAATCACGTGTGCTTTTTTTCTTTTACCCTCTTCTTTTTTTTTTTTATTGGTTTAGCTGGGCTTGCAAGCGGAATCGTTTTTATTTCGCTTTGTTGAAAGCTAAACTCACCTATATTTAGAGCAGGTGACGTGTCGTCTCTCTCTCTCTCTCTCTCTTTTTGTCAAAAAAAAAAAAAACTACCTCAACTCAACGTGGCTTCTTTTAGTTGTTTTCTGTCTTTTTTTTTTTTAACTTCGTTGAGTTCCTCAAAGGACCGTTACTGAGACGTGTAGGTATTTTGTCTTTGCCAGTTTCACTTGCGTCTAAAGCGCTTTTTTAGCTCCAGTAGAAAAAGAAGAAGAAAAAAAAGTTAACGTGTGTTAATAATGACAGACACAGCGTTTCTGACCTGCTCCTCTTTTTTTTTTTTTTTGAGACTTGTTATTGCTTTATGCTTTTAAATAGTTTTTTTTTTTCGTACTTCATTTGTGGGTTTTGTTTTCTCTTTTCTCTAGGGAACGTAATACTCACTTAACGGCCCACATTCTTTTTCTTTTTCCGCTGCTTTTCACTTCCAAGAATGGACACTTTTGAATGTCTTTTACTTTTCTTTAAATGCCGTTGCATTAGCTTCCGGTAAGACCTTTTTTTCTTTTCTTCTTGTTAGCTCTCTTTTATGTGCCTTTGGCAATGATGAAGTTTAAAGCAGTTTTTTTTTTCTTGGTTCTTGATTGTGCATAGTGTCTTCTTTATATATACATGCATATATATATCTCGTTTTTGTTTTTGCTACTATATGTCGTACGTGTCAGATCTTTGTCAGAGGCGTCTTGTGCCGCAGGTCTGTTCATGTGATAACGTTCTCCTTCAGCATACAACTTTGTGTTGTTATGTGTGCCACCCCCACTTTTTCCTCTTATTTTGTTTTTTCCTAATTTTAGTATCAGCGCGGTGAAGTCCAACGATTCTGTTTTGTTCATTTTTATTTCTTTATTTGGCTCTTTCCTTTTCCATTTGTTTTTTTTCTCACTGCTATCGAATTTCCAGAGAGAAAGTAGCTTGCATGTTTCATATGGCTGTTATCCGTGTAGTGCTTGTGTCTTTTGTCCGTTTTTCTTTTTACATTTGGGCTGTTTTTCCATCTTTTTCTGTCAAAACACATGTCCCATCCAGCATTCTTTTTTTTTTTTTTTTTTTTTTTTAATTTATTTTCACGCTGCCTTTATTCTGACTTCTGCGGGTGGTGTTCCCTGTTCTTCTCTGCGCCCGTTTTCGGTGCTCTACCGTCTCTCGATGTGTCGCCGAGTATGTGCTCCAGTCATGGTGAGCGTTAAGCGCTGTTTTTACCCTCGCTTTTTTTTTTGTTTGATTCTGAATCAACTATCGAGAGTGCTTTCTCGACTCCAGTCTTTTTTTTTTCTCTTTTCTCTTCTCTTTTTTTTTTTTTTGCTCTGGGCTCTAGAAGCCTCGTCCTGCATTGTGAAGAGGGCAGCTGCCACAAGGATACGACTACGTATGAAAGCTGAGAATCAAACAGAGAAACAAACTAAGGAAGAGAGGGGAAAAAAAAAAAACAAAAGGTAAGCCAGCTTTACTATAATGTGTTTGGCTCATGTTTCCGAACATTGACAGTCTTGCCTCGTCTGTGTTTTTCTCTTTTATCAACTAATGCTCTTTTTTAGTTTTCAGTTTTTCTTTGTTGACTTCTTATGGTGGATGGCTCTCTTTAGAAAAAGGGAGAAAAACAAATGGCTGACAAAGAGGGACACACACAACACACAAAAAAAAAAAACGGTAATTCGGGGCTTGCTAGTCCGCATTCTCGCTTGGGGTGATGGAGTAAAGGGGGGCTAATCTTCGGCCTCACAACACAGGGCAGCTGCCGGCTTTTTTTTTTTTTTGAGTCAAGGCAGTAATGCGAGAGCGCTAAACGACGGCTGTGGTGAATAGACATTCGCCGTGCCGAAAAAGTCTATTGGAAAACCAGCGAGGACTTTCTTCTACCAGCAGTTCTGCAAATGCTCTCACCATAAGAAGAGCTCACTTAATGCCACAAACTTGCGGATGCGCATCTCACTCTTAAAAGTTCACTTCATTTACCACGTCACCTTGCCTGCTACTCCATGACTGCACCTATCAAAAAAAGAAAAACAAGAAAAAAAACACGGTTTTACCAGGCAGAGCACTTTACGAAGTTTGCGAGCGTACGTGTTTTTTTTCCCCCATATTTTAGACGTTTGCTTCTTCACCTCTTCGAGCAGCCTCCCTTTGCATGCGCGCCGACGACGAATTCCTCTCTGCGTTCTCCTTCGCCGATGAAGCGTCCTCGCTGCGGCTGTCTGCAGACCGCCGCCGCCCTGCGAGTCCATCACCCGTACGCGGGTCCTCTGCTTCCTCACCCACGCTGTGCAGCTTGATGAGCGATGCCCCGCTTTACTCGTCTGTGTACCCGTTTGACTTCTATGGCGTCGGTTCCACCGCAGCAGGTTCCTCCTCCGCCCCTCCCGCTCTCGCTGCTGCTGCCGCTGCCACTGCTGGGACGGCGTACAGCTACGGTGCGTGGAATGCATGGAAAGACCGCGGGGCAGAGAGTTGTGCTGCCGCCGAAGCTGCCGTGTACACTGCCGAGAAGCAACGGCGGGTGCTAAAAATGGAGATGGACCTGGCCGCGGAGCAGCGGGGCCGGCTGGAGGCGCGGATGGCTCTGAGGCAGCAACACTCTGCGAGTCGCCGCAGCCCGGATGCTGTTGACGGTGCCGCGGCTTCTGTATCGAGGGGGAGCAGTGCGCAGGGTGGTACCAGTTCACATGTGCTCTGTGATGAGGCGGAGAGGCGAATGTGTGAGCTGGTGTCGTCGCGTGAGGCCTCAGCAGAGGTGCTTGCACCACCGCCATGCTCGCCTTCTCCGCCCTCTGCACACGTGCAGGCGGCAGCTGCTGCTGCGACAGGTCCGCTGTTTGCTGACGATCCAGCAGTGGCAGCAGCAGCAGAGGCAAGCGAAACGACCGCTCCCCCTTCCCCGCTGAAAGCGAAACCTGCGGCCTTTGCTCGGTCGACGGAGGTCAAGTCGTACACCGCAGTGAGCCCGGCGGAAGCTGTGGATTGCTTCGCACGCAGCTCTACTGCGTCCCCTTCGCCGTCACGTGCGGGACCGGAGACGGAGTGGAGCGAGTCGCCTTCCGCGTCGCGCGCTGCTTCGGAGCGACGCTCTCCTCGTACTGCGGCTGCTGCTGATGCGACAACAACAACGGCTGCTGCTCCCGCGTCTTCTTCGTTTGCCCCAAAGGCATCCACACGCGTGTCTGCGGAGCGGCCACCGTCGCAGCCGTCACCGCCGGCAACCCAGAGCTCCCCTCCTCAGTCGTCTCGAGCACGGAAGTCTCCGTCAAGGAGCCGCGCTGCCGCCTCTGTCGAAGAGCTTCAGACAAGAAGGGAGCCACAAAAAAGCCTCAACGCCATTCTTGAGGAGGAGGAGGAGGAGGAGCAGCGCATGTACGCGGCGTATCAGCGTAAGTTGGCCCGTATCCAGCAGGCGTTGCGCACCTCCCACCTCCGTCCGTCGGCAGCGGAAGGCTCCGCTTCCATCGAGGCGCGACTCGCCTATCAGCAGCGACGGCATATCGGTACGCCGAGCGCCTATCACCCGGATGACGCGATCGGGGGGAAAGGCTCTGCTTGGCCACTCCAACGACCAGCTGAGCCGCACGCAGTAGCAGCAACAGCTGCGTCATGCAGCACGGATCGGCGGACGTTGTACGCCACTGCAGGTCCGCTGCTGCGCCGTGCGCCATCGCTCGAGTCTGCCGCCGTCGTCGTCACACAGGTCGGCGGCCCGGCTTGTCAGCTTCGCTGGGATTTCGTGCACAGCGGCAACGTGGTCGTGTCGCCCGACGGGCTTGTGTGCCGCGCCGACGCCGCCGACGCGATTGCGCTGATCGAGGCGGAGTACGCGGACCGTCTGCATGACGTGCTGCCGCGGCTGATCATCCCTTTCTACGCGATAGGCAGTCTCGGTGCCACACGAGACACCCTCATCTTTGCCTTTCGCTGGATTTCTTCGTCTTCTTTCAAGTCAGGTGGGGCTCGACCACCAGCGCTGGCCTTCGGCTTTGCGACGCGTGGCTTCACGGGCTACGGCACCGAGACTCCAGCTTTTCTTTACCTCTCCAGCGGCACAATCGCCCAGGGCTTGCCAGCATTAGATAATCTCGATGTGGAACACCGTTACGGTCCACCTTACCGGCCTGGGCTTGAGCTCGCGGCTCGGCTGGACCTGCGCAGAGGGGAGCTGGAGTTTTTCGTCGAGTCCGTGTCGATGGGTGTGGCGTTCCGCTTCTGTCCTGCTCTCCACCCTGCACCGTTGTATCCCGTGGTCGTGTTTTCGATGGAGGGCGACACGGCGGAGCTGCTGTATTCTGCGTAGTTGACGCTCTTTTTTTCTCCTCTTTTTGCACGCTAGGGGCACTTGCGACTTTTTTTTTTCCGTGTGCCGCTCTACATCTCTTTTGCTAGATTGATAGTCCACAGGAGTTGGCTAGACTTCTCACAGCTCCGTGATCTCTTTTTTACGTTCTTTTTTTTTTAGTGATAGAGAGAACGCGCGTTTCTTTTTTTTTTTCCGATAGATATGAATGCATAGTCGTCACCCTGCAAGCAGGAGCACAATAGCGCAACATTCATTTCATTGATCGAGTCATTCACGTGTACCAGGGCGATCTTTGACGGCGAATAGCTCACGACCGCTTAAGTTCTGTAGAAATAAAGCAGTTTTTTTTTTTTTTAATGCACCGATCTTTTTTTGTTTTCTCTCTTAGCAGCGATATCGGCATCGCTGTCTTTACCTTTCCGTCCTTGCACTCTTCCCGTTGGACTTTTTTTTTCCTCTCGCTCCCCCCCCCCCTCCCTTAGCGGTGATTCTTGTGTTACCGAGAGAACGGCGTGTGCGGCGTACCCGCAAAGAGAAGCGAACCTAGCATACAGTGGCTGCCATTACAGAAAGAGCGTGTCCTTTTTTATAGTTTTAGTTTTCTTCAGACGGAAGAAGCACACCAAAACACATAGACGCATTTTATAGATTCGATAGCACACTCGTCTTTTTTTTTTTTTTACATTGAAGAAAACAAAAGAAGAAAAGGAAAAAGACAGCAGACACACACGCAAACAAACAACGGGGGCTTTCGAAAAACACTCTTGAGTCGTCACGAGATCAGCAACGCAAACGAGTTCATCAAAAAAAAAAAAAAGATAAGGAAAAAAAAAAAGAGAGAGATGCCTGAGCTTCACATCATTGGTGAAATCCAAACTGGCTACAACTTTGGTGGCAGTTCCTACTTCTGCACCTATGAGATCATAACAGGCACGCAGTGGACGTTGATTGAAGGCCGCACCTCCGGCTCCACCCACGTCATGCGCGACAGTGGCGACGGCATTGCATGGAACTTTCCTATCGATGTGCATTATAGCTTTAACAGCGTGCAGGGGTGGCCCAAGATTGCGATTCAGGTGTGGCAGCTGGATGACTACGGCTGCAAGGACATCGGTGGCTACGGGACGGCCTACCTGCCAATGCCGAGCCGAGGTCCGCAGGATATGCAGCTGTCGACGTGGAGGCCAAACCTGTGGAGCCCGAGCGCGTTAGTGCGTCTGTGGCAGACGATGCGTCTCTTCATCATGGGCGGCTACCCGGTGCTTCGAGACAACTCCCTCATTGCGGACAACGAACAGCGCTTTAAGCTGCACACCGTCACGAGCGGTACGGTGAAGATGTTGTTTACTGTTTTTGGACGTGGAATGCGTCAGGCAGGCCTCATTTACGCGTAGAAGAAGAGAAAAATGAGAAAAACCCTTCTTTTTTTTTTTTCTGTTAATGGAGAGGGTCTAGTGGCTTGTTCTTGTCCCACTGCACTCATCGCGACTCAGGTTTTCTAGCTTTACATGTGTTGTCCATCGTTTTTTAGGTTAACATCTGCTTTTTGTTTTTCTTTTTGGCTGACGCTTCGTGACAATGTCAATTTTCTTTTTCAAAACTGCGTTCATATTTGAGATGTGGACTTATCTGCGTGTTTTGCTCATCAAGGGAACGTCATTTAAAAAAAAAAAACGACCGTTTTTTTTTTTTGCACGCGTTTGATTGAGCGTTTGATTGAGCGTTTGATTGAGCGTTTGATTGAGCGTTTTCTTGAGCACAATGCGGTGAGAAAAAGGAAAAAAGGATGGAAAAAAAAAAGAAACTCATCGAGCTTGTCTCGTGTTGTTACACACGCACGTTGATATGGCGAGGTGAACAAGGAAACGTACGAGTTTTTTGTTCTACTTTCTCCTTTTTTTTCCCATCTTCTGTTTTCTGTTAACACTACGATGCAGGAATAACGGTTAATTGCGTCGCCGGAAGACGCTGCGCTGGACGTGCCAAGCCAACATGATCGGAGGGGGTACACATCCCGTTGAATACGATACCATTCTTGCACACATAGAAAAAACCCCTCACTTACACAATTAATAAAGCGCCTTTTTTTTTTTTTACGCATTGACGTATCGCTTCTTCCTCCTCTCTTTTCACCACCTCGAAAAGCCTTCCGCGCCTCTTGTGCGGAAACAGCGTCTCCAATCACAGCATTCGCTTGCGTGCGAGCACTACTTACGTGCATCCCCGCGAAGAGTAAGTATAACTAACTAAGTCAGCATTTGAACTTATCTTTCTGCAGTACGCACACATATATATATATATATATATAAATATGTGGGGCGGCATCGACTTCTTCGTCTCCCTGGAGACGCTGATGTCCGCCTCGGTCCCGCCTGACTTCCCTTCTGAAGCAGCCGCTTTCAGCTCCGGCAAGTCCAGGAACGAAACAGAGCCGCTTCGCCTCCCGGGCAATCCGACGGTCCGGTGCTTCGAGTTCTCTGCAGAGCGCCGACGCACGCCGCTGTTTGTGTACCCTAACGCGACACTGTTCTTGCAGGTGCTCTGCTCCTCCGGCAACCGGGTGCACCTCCTGACGCCGTGGTCGAAGGAAGACACAACAGCCATTCTGAAGGGGTCCGAGTGGGTCGGCTTCTTGAAGGATGCGCGGCGTGTAGCGTGCGTGCCTGGGTCCTCTGTGTACAGCTTTGCTAGTCTCGGCATCGAGCCGGATGCGTACGTGCGCACGGTGCTCGTGGTTGACGACGCCACGCGCTGGAGTGGGGCGACAACGCTGCAACTGATCGAGGTGCAGCACACGCGAGAGGGGGTGGCGGCCTTTCACTCGATGGAGCTGCTTTTTGCGCTGTCTCGCTGTATCCTCTTCTCGGAATGGCTGCTGCGCTACCCCGGTTCCTCGATCGCTAGCTGCGTCGCGCTGTGTAACACGACGCTGTTCTCCTTCTGCCGCTTCTTCTTCCTGGGCGAAGTGGTCGACGCTGGGCTGATGCTGCTCGTTTCCTTTCACGGTGGGCGGGTAGTGAAGACGGAGGCGGAGGCGACGCACGTCGTGGTGCTGCCTGCACCGGCACCAGAGCCGACGTCCTCCTCGTCGTCGTCGACGGCTTCGTCCGGCTCTGCAACCTCGTCGTCGTCCTCGGACGGCAGCGAAAGCAGCAGCGAGGACGAGGAGGGAGAGGAAGGGGAGAGCGCGGTAGACAGCAGTAGCAGCAGCAGCAGCGAGCGCGCCGAGGAAAAATGGGAGAAGAGGCCGCGATCTGCTGCTGCTGTCTCGTCATCCACTTCGGCGGCAGCAGCAGCAGCAGCAGCAGGTCTTCACGAGGACCCAACTGCACCACCACCTCCTTCATCTGGGCCATCTGTGAAGTCAGCAGCACCATCGCCGTCATCACGGCTGCCTCCCAGCGGCACCGCGACCACCGAATCGTCGACCGTCGCCGCGCTCTTTCCATCGATGCTTGTGGTGACACCGGAGTGGATCTACCGCAGTGTTCGCGCTCTTCGCATCGTGCCGCTGGACGTGGACGACGCGACCGGAGACGTCGACGCAGCCCTCGGCGCCAACGAGGAAGCTGACGTACTCAGCACGACAGAGGAAGCGGAGAAGCGACGGGCAGCCCAGGCGGCGCACGCGGCAGCGGCGCGCAAGAGCCGGCTGCTGCTCTGCTGCCTCCTGCCGCCCCCCGATGCCCGCCCGCTTATCTGGACCACCTTCCTGTCCATCGCTCGACAGAACCACTACGACACGTTGTGCTTCTCTGCTGTTGTGAATCACGGACCTAGCAACAGCAGCAGCAGCAGTGGTGGTGGCAACGAGGGCCCTCAACCGCCCACGGCAGCCGCGGTGCTGGAGTCGCTGACGAGCCCGTCATTGAAGGACGTGGTGGAGGTGCGGCTGTTGTCGTCCGTGCTAGCAGCCAAGCCGGCCAGCGGCGGCGGCGGTGGTGGTGGTGCCGCCTCTGCGGCCTCGTCCGCACGTGCGCGCGGCGCCGTAGTTACGCGTGCTGCGTTGGGCACGTTAAAGTTGTCCGCCGCCTCGACGGAGTTGAGCCGCATTGCCCTGAGCCGGTTTGAGCGTCGTCGCGACAAGGATGCCGTATTCTCCCACCTGCAGCTAGTGGAATCCCAGTTTTTGTACTCGTACGAGTTCGTCCAGCGCCGCCGCATGCAGGAGTTGCATCGCGAAGCGGGAACGCAAACCAGCGGTCCGCGTCACGCCTCGGTTGGTGTCATGACGGACGCCGCGACAGCAGATACTGCGGCGGTGGAGGAGAAGCGAAAGACGCCATCGCCGTCTTCCACCGCTGTGACGACAGGCAGTGCGGAGGTGGCAGGGTCCGTTGACGCGGAGGAGTGGCGTCATCACCTGAAAAACGTGGAGGGCAAGCTGTTGAGCCGCCACGACGCACCACCCGCCGATGGTGAGATAAAGCAAGAGGACCATTACGAAGAGGAGGCAAAGACAACGAATGTAAATCAGAAAAGCTCGGAAAAGCTGGACACGATGGCGGGAAAAGGGGATCAAAGCAACAGCGATGGTGCGCCGCAGCGCGACGAGGCGGCTGCTTCAGCAACTACCAGCGTTAACACAAGCGTCACCGCGCAGAGCAGCTCCTTGTTTAGCCAACCACCGCCATGGCCACAGGGTGGAAACTCCATCTTTCAAGCAGCACCTCTATTTCCCCCGCCGATGGAGAGTGGGTCGTCCTCGCTCCTTTACTCTGCCCGGCCGTTCAATGCGGTGCCGTTGTCATCGGAGACGCGCTACACCGCCTGCTTCATTCCGACCTCGGCACTGACGCAGGAGCAGCAAGACGACTTCTTTGTGGAGCTCCGCTCCTACCCCATCTTTTCATCGCTTGAGTTGGGCAACAACGTGGTGCGGCTGGCTGACGGGGTCAAGTGCGAGTTTGCGTCTCACAAGGCAGCGGAGGACTTTCACCGAATTGACTTCATCGAGTTCTTGTCCTTGCATCTGCCCATTTACCCGTACTTTGAGGACCCGGTCGAGGCCCCACTGCCACAGCCACATCACCATCACCATCATCAGCAGGAGCAGGCGCATTCGCTTTGGACAACACCCGAGACAGTCCCAGAGGAGGCCGCACGGCATGACAAGGCGGGGTCAACTTCAACGCCTTGTGCTTCCTCGCCTCGCTCACCTCAGGGATCGTCTCTGTCAAACGCATCAAACACGTTTGGCGGCGTTACCTGGGAAGTGCGCGAACACGCGAGCACCGTCGTCACTGTGCCGCCGTATCGCTCGCTCACGAACGCGGCAGGGGCTGTCATCGCACCGTCACGCAAACACGGGCGAGACGAAGCTTCCAGCACTGCAAGACGCAGTGGAGAGAGGTTTCGTCGGCTGGGTGCACCGAACAGTGCTGATGCTGCTGGGCGCTCGCCCTGGACGGAGGGCCGAGCGGAGCCGGACGCGCGTCCTCGCCGTCACCACCGCGACGACAGCAGCGACGCGGAAAGCCGTCGACGGGGCGAACGATCCCGCAGCGGCAGCAACCACCGCCGTGACGGCCGGCGAGAGGAGCGGGCGCGTTACTCGACGGAGAGGTTGTCCAGCTCACACCGCAGCCATCGCAACCACCGCGAATCTCGCAGACACCGGTCTCCAACCGACGACGGCGACTTGTGAGTAAGCAAGAAAGAAAGAAAGAAAGAAAAAAGAGACAGACATAAAGACAGACATAAAACCCGGCAACTGCCTAGTTGAGCTTAAATGCAGGTTTTTTGTTGTTGTTGAGCTTCAATGAACTCTCTTACCTATATTCATTCTTGATTGATATATCACAGAAACGTTCTCGAACTTGCTTTACTTCAGTAAAGAACACGCTTTTACTTTTTTTTTTTTCTATTTGGAGGTGGCCCAAATCAGCTGCGGTAACCAAAAAGCGATGTGCTGTGTGCTCGATGGCGCTTTACGCATGTGCTGCTTTCCGTTGATAGTAAATAAGCTTCGCTGTCAAACTCTCTTTTTCTTTCGTGCACTTTGGCAGGTTTATTTGTTTTCTTGGGGTTGAATACCGCTGATAGTATCGCTTCTTCCCTTTCCCTTTTTTTTTTTTTTAGCCTCGCTTTTGCACTAGTCAAAGCGAAAACAATAACAATAACACACACACACACACACAAAAAAAAAAAAAAAGAACAACGTCCGTGCAAAGCTGCGTTACATCACAAGTCGTGTCTTTTCACCGTTCACTATTTAATAAACTAACTCTCTACTATGTCTGCGCTGGACGCTTCACAGGAGGACACACCGGCGTCGCCATCGCCGTCATCATCGTCACCCATGGCAGGCGACAACAGTGCGGCAGACGGTTCGGCGCCAGAGGTGGCGAAGATGTTTGCGTTGTCCGCCAACGAACGACGTGGGCTGCTGCTTGTGCTGGGCGTGGCGCTCCTGCAGGAGGTGCATTGGAGCGCGTTTCGTGGTGTTCTGATCGGAGCTGCTGCCGCATCGGCGCTGTACAGCCAGCGAAAGTGTTTGACGTCCAAGTGAGAAGGGGCGGGGGGTGGGACGGTGCTATAGGCGAGGTGAGAGGTGAAGCAAGTAGAGCTTTGTAGGTGTTGTTGCTGGTGCTTGTGATGAGCCACTTTTAACGGTTCGTAATTTCATCGGCAGAGCTCACTAGTTTTTCGTGATTGTAGCTTTTTTTTTTTTTCGCTCTGTAGTCTCAAAGAGTTTTTTTTTTATTTTCATTTTTGATGAGCGGAGTTCGTAGACGTTTTTCTTTTCCTCTTTTACGGGTTTAACAGACCTCCTCAGGTGCGTGTGTGGCAAAACATGATGTTGCTGATTTCTTTCTATGCGTAACGGGTAGGCTTCTGCTCTTCCCGTGAGGTTGTGTTTTGGCAAGAAAGAGCAGAGAGGTTGGCTATGCGTCGTCTTCTCTCCACTTTAGCGTTTTTCTCCTTCAATCTCCTGAACTTTGCTACTGTTCGGCCACGGAAACGATCCTGTCTTTCCTCATGTTGGTTCGTTCTTTTTTCCTTCTAAGGTGCCATTCAATAACCCATTTTTTTTTTTAAATTCCACTCACGCAGACATCGGCGCACAAACGGCCATGAAGACGATTGCGCTGCTCTCCGGAGGCAAGGACAGCATCCTCGCGGTGCTCATGGCATACCGCTATGGCCACGAGCCAGCCGTCGTCGTGAACATTGTCCCAGCCCTCCCAGGAGGTGCGGGAACGACGGCGTCGGAGGCAGCCACAGCAGGACACGACATCGACTCTTACATGTACCAAACCGTTGGCTTTGAGGCTGTCGACGCAATTGCGGCGTGTCTGCAAGTGCCGCTGCGCCGCGCCTGCGTGAAGCGCGGTCGTGCGAAGGACCAGTCGCTGCTGTACTCTGAAACGCCACCGGATGAGGACGAGGTCGAATCCCTCTTTCAGCTGCTGAAGGAAGTGAAGGCGGAGTTCCCCGAGGTGCAAGGGCTGACGAGTGGTGCTATCTTGTCCAACTACCAGCGCAACCGCGTAGAGTGCATCTGCGACCGCCTTGGCATCGAGTCGCTTGCCTACCTCTGGATGCGGCAGCCGAGCGAGATACTGGACATGGCTCACGAGCTGTCGGTACGCGCGATTCTTGTGAAGACCGCCTCGATTGGACTTGTGCCGCGCAAGCTGATCGGGAAGACGCTGGAGGAGGCCCGACCAACGCTGGAGAAGATGACTGAGCTGTACCAGTCGCATCTGGCGGGCGAGGGCGGCGAGTACGAGACTACGGTGCTGAACTGCCCGCTCTTTGCAAAGGAGCAGCTGGAGGTGACGTCGCTGGAGGTGGTGATGCAGGACGACAACGATATCTCGCCGTCGGGACACGGCGTGCTGACAGTGCGGCGGGTGGCGAAGCCGGCGAAGCAGCAGACGAGCGAGACGGCACTGCTCCATCGCCTGCGGGGCGGCGAATTCCACTTTCCCTCCGACGTGCTACCACTGCTACAGGCGCTGTCGAGCTCTCGTGCGCGCGCGTTGGCCTCTGCGGAGAAGAGCGGCGAGGCGACATGTGGGCTGTCAGCCGCTGCCAGCGCCTCGTTCTCTTTGCTGAGCGGTGCGCCGCGGCCAGGAGGGGTGGAGGGCCGCGCCGTCCGTCGCTCCGTGTCACGCGACCCTTCAACGAAGGTCGCAGCCGACACAGCTGCCCGTGCTGCGGTGCAGGCCTGTGTGGATGAAGTGCAGGCGTGGGCGACAACGCACCGCGTCTCCCCCTTCTACTATCATTTCTCTCTTCCGAACTCTGCATGGGAGGGAGCAAGTCGCGCGGTGTACACGGCCAAGGTCTCCCATGTCTGCCCTCCAGGACTGCTCGTGACGGTGCGTAGCACAGGGGAGGAAGCGACGAGCACGTCGGCGGACGAAATTGTGGTGGAGGTGCTGACTGCTCCAAGCGACGCGATCCAGCGAAACGTGCTCCACGCGCAGAGCCGCAGCTGCTGGGCGCTGGGCGAACCCGGACCCTACGCTGAGTGCCGTCGTGTCGGATTCGCCAGTGGTGATGCGTTGATCTTTGTAAGCGCGACAGCTGGACGGGTGCCGGCCACGCGCGACGTAGCAACGGTGCAGGACTTGCCTGAAGCGTGCCGGCAGCGTCTCCTCGACTTTTTGACCTCCAGCAACGCTTCATGTGCTGCTGCTGCTGCTGCTGAGTTCCTCTTCGCGATGGCGAACTGCGAGCGTTACCTGGCCCTCTACCGACACGCCCTGCATAATGTGACACGCGCCACTATTTTTGTCACGCAGGACGTGGCACCGTCGCTGCTGCAGCTCCTGCCTTTGCTTTGGCGGTGGTGCACAGGGACGACGTCTGCGGCCGCAGACTTCGTGCAGGTGTGCACTGTGGTGCCGGTGGCCAGCCTGTCTGCGGGAGAGCACGTTCGCGTGATGCTGGAAGCCGCGGAAGCTTGTGAGGCGTAGGCGCAGCTTCCCGAGCATGTGGCGTCTATGTTGCGACACACTCCCGGAGTGCCTTCTTTTTTTTTTTTTTTCTTTTAAGCGAGTAACTGAGCTTAACTGTAACGGATGGTGCGACGCGTGGATGCCTGCTGCCGCTCATGAGAAGCAAAAATACGTACTGAATACAAAAAAAACTATATGTGAGGACGATCACTGCTGTTTTGGAGAGGGGCACACACTCGATGTCCAGCAGCAACTTCTGTAGTCCTCTCGGATTTTCTTTTTTTTTTTTTTGGTGGTGCTGCTTCCACAGAATCGAACCACTGATTATCCTGTGTTTCGTGACGAGTTGTAAAGACACAAAGCTCTCTCTGTCTCTCTGCAAAGTAGGAGCGAATAGGCTGACGTCGCCGTTGCCCAGGCGATAATGCTGAGGTACATACCGTCTTTCTCCTTCCTTTTGCTTCTTTTTTTTTTTGTCTTGGCTTTTTTTTTTTCTCGTTACATCTTATTGGTATGGAGCTTTAGAAACCACACGCACACACACAACAACAACCAAAAAAAAAAAAGAAGAAGCCACAACATCATCGATTAAAGAAAACCACTTAACGTCGTGGGAGCGCACTACTTCCTTACTCCGAGACGTATATTTGTTTCTTGTTCTCTTTGCTGCTTTTCTTCGGTTTTGTGTTTCTCCACTTCTCCTTTACATCCATTTCGTGTGGACGAGCGAAGGTGCTGGGGTGTGTGTTGTTGTTGTTGTGCCGATCTATTGTGTGCTACGCAACAGCAGGCTCACGGTGACCCGGCTTTTCCTCAGCAGCCGTGACTTCCTCTTGCAGTAATCACTAACTAGACGCACACATTTTTTTTTTTTTGCTCATATTCTCCAAGACATACCGTACAACGCCAAGAAAGAGAAGGAAGAAGAGAGAGAGAGGGACGGCGAAAATCGAAACAAGAACTTGTTTGCGTTATTTAAAAGGGGGGATATTTAGGAAGGTGAAGACTTGTGTAGCAGCTCTGTATCTCACTTTTTTTTTTTTTATTTACAGCTCCAAAAAAAATTGTCGGGGATGTCCGTCGAGAGCAGCTCCGCTACACCGACACCGGTGTCAACGCCGTTCGTCTACGTGAACGGCGACAAGTTCTTTCTGATGGAGGACTATCGGCTGCCTCTGCATCAGTACTTTCCCGAAGGGACAAAGCTGTTTGATCCGACGTTCACTCCGCCACGCGAGATCCCGTTGTCCTTCTCGGCGGAAGAGGCTGGCGTGACGCTGCCGAAGCTGCAGCCCAACGCGCAGTACCACGCCTTCTTCAAAGACCCTCGCACCGGCAGCCTCTTCGCTGCGGCGACCAAGTACGTCTGTCTCTACGTCTCCCACCTCCCCTTTAGCACGACGACGGAGATGCTGGGCCGCTACTTCGAAACCTTCGACATGGTGAAGGCGGCGGACGTCTTCCCAGGGCCGAAGGTCAACTGTAACGGCCGCGGCTGGGTGATTCTGCAGGATCCAAGCAAGCTGCTGCTGATCCCGCGCGTGTTGCAGTTCTACGGAAAGCACTTCATCTACACCGAGCTCAGCGACAAGGAGCCGTCGTGGGAGAAGCTGTACGCGATTGTGCCGGAGGTGGTGCCGCCGCCGCCACCACCACCACCGCCACTGCCGCGCACGCACTCCATTCCGCACCGCATGGACGTCCCGCCGCCGCCGATGCCGCCGCCGCCGTCGCACAACCCGAACGTGCCGGCCCCACGCAGCAGCCTCCTGGCGGAGCGTCGTGTCCCGCCTGCCGGCCTCACGCCGATCGGCGGGACTGCCGACTACGACGGTCCTGCCCTGCCAGCGCCACGGAGTCAGCAGCGGCTGCAGCAAGCCTCCGCGGCAGGGCAGCAGCAGCAGCCGACGTCGACGGCGACAGGAGGCAGCGGAGGCAGCGGGCCGGGTTCCGCGACTCTGACTCCTGCGACGAGTGCACACAACCTGTCGAAGACGCTGCCTGGCGTGACTTTTGTGACGTACACCAACGAGAAGGACGCCGAGGACGCCGTGCGAGACGGCTTCTTCTGGCCGAACCCCGTCCTCGCGGCGGACATGCATGACTGCTTTGACGGGCGGGCCTCCGCTGTTTTCGTTGTTTTCCTCCTCACCAGCCCGCCGGCCGTCTTTGGCTACGCGCGGGCACTGCCGAGGGAGAGTGCGGGGCCGCGGGAGGCGAAGACGTGCCCCATCGAGTGGGTCCAGCACCACTGTTTCCTCGCGGACGCCGCCGTCCGTCCCTTGGGTGGGGTGGTGCTCATGAAGCAGCGCGACGGGTCGCAGCTGAAGCCGGAGGTGGGCCAGCATGTTCGTGACTTCATCGACGCCCACGCCGGCAAGGCGGAGGCCGCCTACGTGCC
Source organism: Lotmaria passim (assembly GCA_037349495.1). Classification (NCBI taxonomy): domain Eukaryota; phylum Euglenozoa; class Kinetoplastea; order Trypanosomatida; family Trypanosomatidae; genus Lotmaria; species Lotmaria passim. The sequence goes on from CP140202.1 coordinate 771,704, forward strand.
GTCGCCCACCGGCCCCAGCATCCCCCTCCCGCGTGGCCGCGGTGGCGTCGGCAGAGGCACGCGTGGCTTCAACAACAACCCACCAGCGCCCATCGGACGTAGTCGCGGTGGCACCGGCGCAAATGGCGGGCAGCCCTCCGGCGCGTCACAGCAGGCGAGTGAAGGCGGGCTGACGATCCCTATTCCAGCAAGTCGTCGTGCGGCGGCGGCAGCAGCAGCAGCAGCGGCAGCGGCAGCCGCTGCGGCGGCTAGCGGTGGCGGCTCCTCCCCGCCGACCCCTGGCGGTCTCAACGGCAGCGCCGGCGTGTCGCCTATGTCGGCCAACCTCGCCTCGACCTCGGCCGCCTCGCCGGTCTCGGCTGGGGAGGGTAGCAGCGGCACTCCCGCGACGAACGGAGCCACTGCGGCGACTTCGCTCGAGCCGTCGCCGTCTTCGCCGTCCATCAAGCCTCCGGCACCGGCTTCTGCGCGTGCTGCTGCTGCTGCAGGTTCGAACGGATCGGCAAGTAATGGGGAGGCGAGTGCGCCATCTAAGCCGGCGATTCCTGCACCTCGCAAGAAGTCAGTCGCACGCCCGGAGCAGAAGTCGTAGTGACGGAGCGTTGTGATCATTGCGCGTCTCACTCCTTTTTTTTGGATCATCACAAAAATGGCTTTGGTGTTCTGTACCTTCTTTTTTTTTTTAAAGACTTCTTTTTTATGACTAACTCCACTTTTCTACTCAAAGTAATTAAATAAAAAGCAGCTTTTTTTTTTTTCATTTTTACCTTTTTTTTTCTATGCGCAATTCCAAAACGGAGACGGCAACATTTGTTTTCATCTGTTCTTTTTTATTTTCTCTTTTACTTCTCACGCCACACCAGTTATGTGCATTTCTGAGCACATATGCAGAAGTGGAAAAGAAAGTAGAAAAGCAAGTTTTTTCTATTTCATTTTCATTCCATGACTACAGATGCGAAACTGATTCCTCTCTGATAAAGAAAAAGGGACGAAAAACAAATATGCAAAAAAAAAAAAAGACACGGCCGTAAACAACTTCAGCTTTCCTGTTTTTGGATTAGTCTAACTGCACGGTGAACAGAATGGAAAAGGTAGGGGAAAGGGAAAAACAAATGATGAAATCAGAAGATGGTGGAGAGCCTGCTTGCTTCCATCATATTGGACAGAAAGAGATCGCTGCGGTAGGCTATTGACTGTTCCCACATGTGCATTGAAGTGGGATCGCACAGGTGTTGTGCTCACAGGACCATCACAGTGCGGCTCTTTTGTGTTGACTCCGCAAAAAAAAAAAAAAAAGCGCACGTTGCTACTCCATCTTTTTTTTTCTCTTTTCTCATCTAAAGAGACTACAGGGTTGCATTCTTCTGAGGCCCTATTATATACAAAAGAACATATATATATATATATATTTGTTGCTGTCCTGGTCTTTTCAGACGAAGGGGACCTATTGCCAGCAACATATACGTAGACCTCTTATGTCGGCGAACTCGTCCTTCACGAACGCCTCGACGCCGCCGCAGCGCACCAAGCGCGGTTCCGCGTCGTTCGCCTCTGCCAGTCGCGTTGACGCCCTCTACGATCGGCAGCCACAGGTCTCCTTCATCGACTCCGCGGCGTCTGAGGATGACGAGGTCGCGTACTCCGCCTTCGCGCCTGCGACGCGGCGCGAAGATGTCAGCAACGGCGCATCGCTCACGTCGTGCTGCTGGAGTTGCCGTCAGACGCAGCGTCTGCGAGCTTCGCTGAAGAAGATCGAGCTGGACTACTTGTCTCAGATACAGAGCCTGCAGGAGCAGCTGAAGCACGCAACGACGCAGCGTGCACTAGCGCTGCAGGAGCGTGATGAGCTCTTGAGCAACTCCGACGCCGCTGCTACGCAGCAGTCGATGATTGAGCAAGAGGCGCAGGCGCTGCGGGTGGAGGTGATGCAAGCTGTGCAGGAGCGGCACGAGCTGCGGGGACGGGTGCAGGAATTGGAGGTGTGGGGCCGTCGTGCAGCGCAGCAGCAGTGGCAGTGGGGTGTGACAGTGCTGGAGGAGTTGGAGCAATGCGCGCGACGGGCCTGGAGCGACTCCGAGAACGATGCACGACGGCTTTTCATGGCACTCTGCGTGGCAGATGAGAAGACGGCGGCGGCGACGGAGGCGCGGCGGGTACACGCGGCGGCCGACACGACGCCGCGGCGGTGCAACGCGGCGAGTGGGGCGTTGGCGAATGGGTCAACAATCCTCTCCAGCACCTTTTCCCCGAACTCCACCTCTTCCCCCGGGCCGTCCGATGGGGGACGGGAGCGGCGCATCTGCTCACCACGGCCGTCGCAGCGGCGTGGGCTGTCCCCGTCCTCGGGCCACCTCCGGCTGCATCAGCAGCAGCAGCAACCGCACACGCAGCGGCCCTCCGTCGCCGGCGACTCCCCTCGCAGCGGGTCGGAAGGCGCGGTGGCGGTCTCACGCACTCTTGTGCTGTCGCACTCAGCCGAAGACGCGGAGGAGCGGGTGAAGAAGATGGAGTGGCAACTAGAGCAGCAGCGCAGTAACTTCGAGATGCAGCTCGCAGACGAGCGGGCGCTGACGGCGGACATGCAGGCAGAGGTGGATGACTTGATCGAAAACGAGCTGGTGCTGCTAGAGTCGGAAGACCGCCTGACAATCGCGAGGACCGCCGCCGAGGCGTACACTGCCCTCTTCGCACAACACACGAAACGCCTCGCCGAGGAGCTTCGACAGACGGAAAAACGTGCACGAGTAGCCACTGCGCCAACAGCCTCCACGCACGCGGATGTGCTGGACTTGGTACAGGAGAGTGAGCTCGCGACGTGGCGGACGGATATGAGCGAGATGATGAGCACCGTGCAACAGCAGCTCTACCAGCTCGTGTCAGCCACCCGATCGTCGCGAGCAAAGCAAGAGGCATGGGGCGAGGTGAAGGAGTGCGTGCAGGAGGCGGCGGCAGAGGTGAGGGAGGAGCTGGCGGCGCTGCTGGACACATCGGCGCAGGCGCGCGTGGATAGTGACGCGTTGCTGGAGGAGATACGGAGGCACTTTGCCGATGTGGAGGAGCGACAGAGTCGGCAGGAAGCCTTCATGGTGGCCATGGCAAGCAGAGCAGCGCGGTCGAACGACGACGCGGCGTCAAGTCCGTCTTCGCAGGCTTTGCAGGAAGTACGCAGCGAGCTGTCGCAGCAGCGTCAGCTGAGTGAAAAGCTCTGCCAGATGCTGCAACGCGAATCCGCACAAGCGCCTCCCGACAAGCTGCGAGCGGCTGTTATTCCTTCCAGTTCGCAGGAAAGGGAAAACACATGCAACGGTAAGCAATCGCTCTCGCCCACCTTCGCAGGTTGCGATGACCCTCTCAGCAACATCACCACCGTCTCCGACTCTACCGTGGATCGGGACCCCGCTCCGCCGCAGCGCGGAGTGTACGCCGCGGAGACTCGATTTGTTATGCCGGAGGAGGCGCTGTTCGACCCGCAGCGCATTCACGTGGACGCGAATGCTGCTGCGGAGCAAATATCCGCCTTGCTCAGCGACGAAACGGAGAGCGATGCGGACCGCGACTTCCCCTCACCGTACGAGGAATACTAAAGAGAAAAGACGCCGTACAAACGCCTCAGCTCTGTGGATGCTGATTCGGCTTCTTTCATTTTTTTCTGATGTTTCTTAACCATAGAATGCACTTTTTTAAATCCCTATAGATTTTTACTCAATGCGTGCGGTCACCTTTGATGTATAAGCTGTATGACGCACGTGTTTTTGTCATTTGCGTCGGTGTATTCAACACACACTGTAGACGCCTTTTTTTTTTTTGAATATGCTCTTTCTTTCTAGTTTTTTTTTTTTTTAAATTGGAGAAGGAGAGGGAGAATAGGAGTGACGCCCACAGTTTTTTTTTTTTTTGTGGTCTTCTAGATTTCAGTGCTTCTCAGCGGACAATTTCCATTTCATTCATCTTCCAAAAAAAAAAAAAAAACTAACAGCACGGTTTTTCACGTGCGCACCGAGTGCGATGAAACGTGGTGTGGAGCAATTGCTCCGATAGCGCGGATGGTCAGGCTCTTTTAAGTCATCTTTTCCGCAAGTGTACGTACGCCGGCTTTGCACAACTGTCTCTATGCGAACTCTTTTGCTTCCTTTTTTCGACCTACTTCGCTTTACTTTTTCCTCTTTGTTTCATTGTTTTTCAATTCCTGCATATGCAACGCTGGCGTTGCCAATATTAAAAAAAAAAAAAAAACAAGAAAAGGAAAGAAGAAGCATTGGAGTTAGCCGTCCTTTATTATTATTATTATTATTGCTTAGCAGTGCTTGCTTATTGAGGTGGAGCACAGCCAATACGTGTCAATACACACATACGTGGGTGTTTTTTTTTTTTTATATCTTTCTCCTACGCCAGAATAAGCGTCGATTAAATCGTGTGTAATGAGTGCGGAAAGTGGTAGTTCTGCGGTGTACAGCGGCACCAAACGTCAGCGCGATCGCGAGTTGGCTGACAAGCGACAGGAACAACGCGTCGAAGATGTTCTGGCGCACACGACGCGCATCGTTGACGCCATTGCGGGAATCAACACGAACTACGTCCGCTCCCTGAGTGACGAGCGTCTGCGCCTGGCTAGTCAGGTAGAACAGCTGCAGTCACAGCACATCTCCGAGCAGTTGCGGCAAAGCGAGGCGACAACACAGCTGGTGTACAACAACTTGAAGGCGCTTCGCGGCACGGTGAGCCGCAACGTGAAAGACCGCTTCATCGATCAGCTTCGCACACAGGTGGACCAAGGACAATCAGCTGTACTTGACGCACTGGCTGCCCACATCGACGGCGCGCTGCAGGGCGCGTTGACTGTCACAGACACGCAGCTCTCCGCTGAGCGCCAGCTGAGCGCCACACTGGTGCAGCAGCTCCGCAGTTACGCCCATACGCTTCTCTCCACGGCTAAAGCGGCAAATGAACGTGCATTCAAAGCAGAAGTCGACGCCGTGCAGAAAGACGTCCTGATCGCGAAGCTTCGTGCTGCACACCTGTTTGAGCAGAACCGGCTGCTCCGCCACGAGCACGAGGTGGATGCGCTGATGCGGGTGGTAGCACAGCTTGCGGAGAAGAGTCGCTTTGTGGAGTCCGCCCGCGCGGAGTTGCTCAAGGCGAAGAAGCATGTTCGTTGGCTAGAGCAGTACCTCGATCTGAACGGCATTATCGCGGCAGCCCAGCCGGAGAGCAGCACGACGGCAACGGCAACCGCTTCTTCGTCGTCGCCGCCACTGCCGCCACCGCCTGCGCCGCACCCGTCGCTGCGACAGAGCGCCCCGCACTACTTTGCGCTCAAAATGCTGGAGCACAAGGAGGTCACGCTGACGGAGCTGGTGGACTCGTGGCAGAGCCAGGAGGGCCGCATCGCGGCGGCTGAGCGGCGGTGCGCGCAAATGGAGGGCGTCGTGAAACAAGTCCAGCACGACGCCCTCGTGGTGCACCAGCGTTTCCTCGAAGAGAAGCAGCGGCGCGAGATTGCGGACCGGCGCATTACGGATATGGTCCGCGAGCGCCTCTACCCGCAGAAGGACTCCGCCGTGTTTGAGGAGGTGCAGCGTCTGCGATGGGCCTACGCGGAAGTGGTGGATGATGCGGCGCAGCTCGCCGTGAATGTGAAGGTGTGCCGCGACGAGCTGAAAGACGCGCAGGCTGAAGTTTCACGTCTGACGTCGCGGGTGGCGCAGCTGAAGCGGGACGCCGAAGCGGATCAGGTCGCACGGACAATTCAGGAGCTGCGCAGCGGGTATGCGGAACGGGTGCGCTCGCTGGAGGAAGCCTCCGTGCGGGCACAGCTGCAGCTGACGTTGTCGCAGCAGGTGTCGCAGCAGTACGGCCGCGTAGCCAGTGAGGCGACGGCGGCACTGAAGGACGCCGCACAGGCGAACGCCGAGCTCAGCGACGTGCCACTGCCTGCCGTGGTGTCCGCAGCAGCGGCGCGGCGCCGCGACGAGGCATGGCCCGCCGCGGAGTGGCAGCAGGAGGTGCAGCGAGTCGAGGAGCAGGCGGAGAAGTTGGTGTCGCTGAGCTCCGCCATCAAGGCCTTCGGACTCGAGCATGGCGAGCTGTACGAGGCACAGATCGAGAAGTTGATGGAGCAATGGTCACGCGTGCGCGGTGCGACGGTGGTGGCGGAGTCGGCCCAGCACGCGAGTACCGAGGGCACTCGCAACACCGGCGATTCGCTTTCAGCGTGTCACACGCTCGTCTCGTCTACGACGACGCCCACGGAGGAGTCGTTCATGAAGTTGGGCAGCGTCGTGCACTCCTCCAAGTTAGCCCTTCGCGAGGCGCTCCTGCTGCTCGTGGCCTCCCTGCAGAGCACCGACGTGGAGCGAACCAACCTCGTCGACGCGTCCCTCTCCGACGCGCAGTATGTGACGGAGCTAGTAAAGGAGGTGACCGCCGTCACACGGGAGCGCGACCGCCTGCGTGCGCAGGTGAAGGTGTGTCGCGATTTGCTCGAGAAGAACCACGTCACGGTGGTGGAGCGCGCGCTGATGCACGATGTGCCGGTCGAGGACTCGCTGAATGTGGCGGAGGCCGCGGAGAGAATTACGGTGCTGCGCGACCAGCTGGCTGCGGCGAAGCAGCTGTGCGACCGCTCGCTTAACGAGGTGAAGCAGGCAACAACGGAAAAGGAGGCGGTCGAGGCACGGCTGGCTGAGCTGACGAAGGCGCACGAGGTACTGCAAAGCCATGCCGCGCGGCTGGCCGATAAGCTGAAGGCAAGTCTGGAGAAGGAGGGGGCGCTCCTGGAGGAAACGGTATCGCTGCAGAGCCACATTGCACATCTCGTGCGGCCGCCAGCCGCCGCCGGACCTCTGACGGTCGACAAGGCAGGGGAGGGAGAGCCGTCTGCGACTGTTCCCGCACCAACAGCACCAAGTCAGCTCTCCGCTCTCTTTACTACACTGTCGGAAACACTGCAAATGCTCGACAGCGAGGTGCTGGCGCTTCACGCCTCGCGCGACGGTGAGCAGCATCACGGCGAGGAGGAGAGCACGTTGGAAAGTGGTACCGGTGTAGACAAGAGGGGTGCGGAGGAGAGCAGTGACGCGGCACTGTTGGAGTCGCTCAGCCGTTCCGGCATGATGAACGTCGTGACGGTGCTGAAGGAGACGCTGCGGAAGGCTGGCCTGCTGAAGGCATCGTTGAAGAGCGCCAGCGGGGCTCAGGCAGCAGCGCTGTGTGCCGCCGTCTCCTCCCCCTCCGCTGCCGCCACGTCGGCAATGCATGAGACGGACGCGTCGTCGGTGATCCCTGTGGTGCCGGCCGAGACGCAGCGGCAGGCTCACGCGTACACGACGGCGCAGCAGGAAGCGCGGCTGTCGCAGATGCGTGAGCGACTGCAGCAGGCGGAGAAGAAGGCTGCCGAGATGGAGGCGGCGAATCAACGTCTGATCGCGATTTCGAAGTCTGTCCTAGAGAAGCAAAGTGCCTTGAAGGCCGAAAACGAGCAGTTGCGTGCGCAGTTGCGGGAGCAGACGGCGCCAGAGACGACGGAGCTGAATGCCACTGCGACTGCGCCTTCGACCGGGCTGCAGGCTGTGCAGACGGAAACTGTCGTCGCGGCTCCACTGCCTTTTCCACCGTCCACTACGTCCGCTGCTCACACGGACGTAGTCCCGCCTCCAACTGTTAGCGCGCTCTCCTTTTCCGCTCCTCCTTCGGGTGCAGACGCGACACCGAGCTCCGTGACTAACGCTGTGGACAACGCACCGGAGACCACCAACGCAGCGGAGAAGCAACAAACAGAGGAGCAGCATTACACCGAGGTGCCAGCGGAGCAACCCACAGAAAATGGGCAAGGCGCGAGCGAGAACGCACCGCGGTTGCCCGAAGCAGACAACGAGGCTGCGCCGCCGTAAGTGTTACTTTTTACTGTTTTCAATGCTCGACAACGTTAAATCTGCATTGCACGTAAGCAGCGGAGTGGTGCCCACACAGCTTTTCGTAAGTGCGGATGTGTTGCTAACACGCAACGGCAGTCTGACGATCTGGCTACTCTTCTTTTTTTTTTCTTTTTACTGTGTTGTTTAGAGTAGTTTATAACGCACACGTACTCAAAAAGCAAACAAACAGAAGAGGACTTGCAGCTGTACAACACAAAGCGCGTGTGCGATAACGTCGAGCGCGAAGTGTCGCTGCGCACGTTCCAAGGCAGGTGTGACCTGAGAGACACAGCAGAGGCCGTTTCACCTCGCTTTCTCTTCTTTCTAATGTTAGGCGAATTCCTGAAAAAAAGAAAATGCACTTGTGCTTTCGATACGGCTAGTTTTGATCACGGCAAAAGACGCTCCTATAAGGGAGAATAAGCCCAACTGTTCTGGCGCCAAAATTGTGTTCCCGTTAAAATAGAAAGATGCTGCTTTGCTTATCTTTTTCCTTTTCCGCATTCACTTCTTTTCTTTTTTTGACCTTGACATTTAGCACATCGTTCGAGTCGGTGCATTGTCGCTTTTTGGGGCATACAATATACAAAGTTGTGAAGGGGAAGTGAAAAGCGTAGACGAGAATGAGCGAGCGCAAGCCAAACATCAAAGTGGCCGACATCAGTCCAGAGATGCAGTCTGATGCGGTGGAGATTGCCACTAAAGCCATCAAGGAGCACCAAATGGAGAAGGACATGGCAGCGCAAATTAAGCGGGAGTTCGACAAGCGCTATTATCCGACGTGGCATTGCATCGTAGGTCGCAGCTTCGGCGCGGATGTCGTGCATGAAAACAAGAACTTCATCTATTTCTACGTAGGCCAGCTCTCGGTGTTGCTGTGGAAGACGGGCTAGAGGAGCTTTTTTTTTTTTTACTCGGCCATTCCGTTTTGTGCTTGCTGCTATGTTGTCAAGATCGCAGATGCGTTGCTGTGCTTTTGCCGCGTGTCGATTTCTTAGTTCCGTTTGAAGAGATGAGGAAGCAGTAGATAGTTGTGACGAAGGAGATCTCTCTTAGGAGCGTAATGTACATAGTGCGCGATGAGCGGCATACCGTTTTTTGACTGTTTTTTTTTTTTGTTGTTGTTGATGTCCAACTCCGAATGTAAAGTTCAAATTGAACATGTACATCAAGACATGAGAATTAAAGAGAATCTATAGCTTTGTTGATAGTGTTCCAAGGAGACACAGGCTGCCTTGATACACCGTTTATGCTATTTTCTTGTTTTTTTTTTTTTTTGCGCGGCCTTCTGCTGCTTTCTTTTCTTTTCTATTTATTTATTTATTTATCGAGCCTGCAATTCTGGACAACAACAACAACAACAAGTCTACTTTATTGTGATATTGAGTGTTTTGATTTTTTTTTTTTTACCCTTCTACGATTCTGAGGTGGTGTAAGGTCAGGGCAACCTTTTTCAATCGACTCCCTCTAGCTGCTTCTCCAACTTCTTCTTTGCTCTTTTTCTTTTCGCCATCGTATTGAGTTGGACGCGCAACTTTCCACGCTGAATTACAGCGGTGAGCACCTCTGCGGATACCCGGTTCGTTTTGTAAACCGAACTACGCAGCCCTTTTTTTTCTTTGGTTGTTTGTTGCTGTTTTTTAAACACTGAAGCGTTGACCTGCTCTCACACGCACACACACACACACACACAGACACAGACACAGACACACACGTACACACGAAGATAGAACATGCTTGTATGCGTGAGGGAGGTGGATAAGTCGGAGCTGGCAAAGCGCCTCCGCAAACGCATTACCACCCCCCACTTCGAGCGCTACTACTCCCTTTACGCAACGGAGACGAGCGCGACGCTGGTAGACGTCGTTGACAGTCGCGCACGCAAGACGTTCAACTACGATGTCCGCATCACGTCCCCACTCGAGCTACAGGAGCAGGTGGTGGAGCCGCTGCTGATGACCGTCCTCGCACCAGATCGCGCCTCTCAGGCGGTGGTGGTCATCGACGGCCAGGCTGGGAATCGGTTTCACACCTTGATGGATGCCACTGACGGCGTGCTGGCCAACACGGCACGTGCTGCCGCAGCGCAGCCGGATGTGGCGTCGCTCTCCTTCAGCGCCGTGACGCTGGAAGACAACAACACGCTGACGGACATTCTCCTGCCCGACCAGAGTCAAAGCGGTGAGGAGGTGACCATCTTGGAAGACACGCAGGAACAGTTTACTGCGATTGAGGATGCGCATTACGTCGCGCTCGAGTCGGAGAGCAACTGGCAGGCTGTCCTGCAGCGCGTGACGGGCGCATTTGCTGAGTACAAGCACCAAATCTTCAGCTTCATCTTCTCCTTCCACCCCTCTACAGGGCGGCCAAACACAACGGCGCAGTTCGTCTCCTTCACGGTGAACGAGGTGGCACGGGGCATGAAGTCGTCGCGGCATGCCGTCTCCTCTGCTGCTGGCCTGATCGAGTGCAACTCCCCCACTCTCACCTTTACTTCCACGAAGCTGCTGTACCTGCTGAAGCCGTCGTTGCTGGGCCAGCAGCCTGGGGCATGGGTTGCCTGCTTCGCACCCGTCAGCGTCCTCGAGGCGGCGGAGCGCGAGACGTTTCAGGAGGCCTTCGCGGTGGCGCAGACGGCATCGCGGCTCTACAGCTCGCGAATTGCACTGCTTAACGCACCGCCTGCGGTGCTGCCCTCCAAAACAGCAAGAGTCAGTGCACTCGAAAACGCTGCAGCAGTGGCAGCTCGACCGTCGTCTCCACAGCCAAAAAGTCGTGGTACGCCACCACCTGCTGAGGATGGCGGTGCAGAGTACGCCGTGGACGACCGCCGTCCCACTGCTTTCGCGTCTGCGTCTCGTCCGACGGTTGTGAGGGTGGCGCAGCAGGCGCAGACCGACGCCTCTTATGCGCAGGACGACTCAGCTGACGTGTCAGCCGTGCGCCCACCCACGTCAAACCTCGTGGAGACACCCGTGAGTGTGTCGAAGGGGCGGGCAGGTGTCGGCGTGTCGACGCCGGCCCAACCGTCGCAGGCACCGCCGCCGCTGCAGCCCATCGACACAACCGAAAAACAATGTTCTGCCGGTGTTGCTGCGGCGGTGCAGACCGACGTGGCGCGGTTGCTGGCGTCGTCCTCTGCGTATCCGCGGGAGTCGATTCAGCGCGGGTCGTCAGAGGAGCAGTCGGCGGTGCGGTACGAGTTTGACACCTACCGCGCTGTGATGGAGCGCGCCATGGCGAAACTACGGGCGGACATACGAGACTACGTCAAGCAGCTGGAGGAAACGAAGGAGGAGATGCGTGCCCAGCGCAAGCAGAGCCGTGAGCTGCGACGTGAGCTCGAGGCGATGAGCGAGTCACAACATGCGACGGCGCTTGAAAACACAGAGCTGCGGCACGAGCTGGCCCACCAGCAGCAGCTGTACGAGCGGACGGTGCAGGAGCTCTCGCAGCTGTCCTCTGTCAACTCCCTCGCACAACAGCACCCGCCACCGCCACCGCGGCAGCCGTCGCCGTTGCCGTCGCCATCTCCGTCTGCGCAGCTGGCGAGACGAGAAACTGGCGAGGCTACCCAGGCACTGCGCGATGACGTGGAGCTGCTTGAGGTGCGTGTATCTGAGCTGACTGAGCTCGTAGCCTTTCACCAGTCGGAAATCAAAGACCACGTGTCAAAGGAGAGTTCGTACCGGCAGCGCATCCTGGAGCTGGAGGCGGCTCTCCGAGAGAAGGAGCGGGAGGTGATTTCAAGCAGAGCCGCTGCTCAGGAGGCACGTCGGGTTGCTGCTGACGCAGCGGTGCAACGTGCCCCCTCTTCAGCACCGTTTGCATCAAACAGCGCAGTTGCCGAGGGGCCACACTCTCGCACGAGCAGCGTTGTGCTGCGCGAGGACATGCACGACGTGGAGGACAGGGCTGCAGAGGTGGAGCTGCACCTGCGCACCGCCTTGGACGAGCTGCAGCGAGAGCGCACACAGCGACGTCAGCTGGAAGATCTGTTAAAGCGGCGTGAGACAGAGGAAGTTGCTCGCACGACGATGCAAACGACAGAGGCCGCGGTGCACGACCTCCAGCGGACCTACGAACACCAGCTGCGTGAGCTGCGGGCGGAGATGACGGGCTTCCGCTCACAGTTGGCGCAACAGGTAGCACGCCCCGCTGCTACCTCACCAGTGCCATTGCCACCACCATCGCAGGTGCAGCCGTCCCCACCCGCTCCTCCAGCCGCTGCGCCACCGCAGACAAGGTTGACCATCAGCCACGAGTCGTCGATGCGCACGTCAACGCCACGGGCATCCACACGGATGATGGAAGACCAACAGCAGCAACAGCAGCAGCCAACGCCTCGTCCGCCGACGCCGCAGCACGTCTCCGTGGTGCAGGAAGAGGCGGCAACGGTCCCAGCCGGAGACGCTGCTCGCGGAAGTAAAACGGAGACGTCAGGACTGCGTAGTCCGCGAAGCTCGACAAGGCCGTCAGTCTCCACGTTAAGTCGGCGGACACAGTCGTTTGAGGAATACATGCAGGAGGAGCCGCATTACGAGCTGCATCGCGCCTCCTTCCTGCGTCCTCGCTCACGACCCACAGCGTAGTTACTGCGACGACAGATGTGCTTTGTCTTTTTCCATGCAGCTATATATATATATATATATATATATATATATATATATATATGTATATATACATGTATGCACTTTTTTTTTTTATGTGTCTCTCTTCTCACCTAGAGCTTAGATGTTGCGTCTTTTCATTTCTGTCCTTTTACATACGTGTACCTGTATACTTAACGAGAAAAGGGAGTTTACCCGGACAGTTGAAAGATAAAGAGAGTGTGAGCCGTGTCTTTTTTTTTTTTCGTTTTCTTATGAAACTGGTGACGGCTGCCGTGCGCCCACAAGCGAGTCTCTGCTTCGGTCGATGTGTTCTCGTCCTTTCATAGAAAAGGCATGCCTTTTTTTTTTTTTTCTGCTTTTCGACAGTCTTAAGATATGCGTCCTTAAGTGTGCCCCACCCGCATCTTTCTTTCTTTCATTCAAAAACCTCCTAAGGAACACTTAAAGTACGCACAGTTACTCTTGTCGCTGTGCGTGCATCTGCATTTGGTGTTTGCAGGCGACGCACATGAGCGAACTTCCGGTGAAACGACGGCGCCTCGACAGCGACGACGACGATGACGAATACGCGCAGCCGCACCGCAGCTCTCCGCTACTCCAGTACGCCGTCACGGCTGCGCTGCCCACCGATGAACTCCCGCTGATGGGGTATCTAGACGAGGAGTTGGCTGTCGAGGACCGCACGCGTGTGCAAGCGGTGGGTGGGAATAGCAGCACAGAAAAAGAAATCTCTGAAGCAAGGGGAGCCACTATTGTCACAGACGATGCTGCTGCTGCGGCGGAAGCGGAGCTGCACACTTCCACGGACGCTACTGCGCCCACCCCCTCCACAGCGCCTGCCATTTTTGATGAAGACGAAGATGTGCCAGCGGAGTACAAGGGCCTCTTTTCTACGGAGCTGCTGAACGTGCTGCTCGTCCCGCTGGACAGCATTTGCAAGCAAAAGACGATGACAGACAAGTTGCTCACACAGTATCTGCCTCCGGCGCCTGCTCGTGTAGGAACGCAATTAACGTCGAATGTCAAATCGTATCACAACGTCTATGATATCGCGCCTGGATTCCGATGGGATGGAGTGGTGCGCGGACGTGGTCCTGTAAACTGATCGCGTAATGCTCTCAAAACGGAGTCGTTGGCTTGAAGTGGACAGCGACACCTCTGCTTGGTAAAGCTAAGAAGTGTCTTTGACCGTGTGAAAGACCGTTGCTTTTTCTGTTGTTGTTGTTTTTTTTTTTTCTGCCCGTGAAGAACTCTCTAGGTGGCAAAGAGAGAAAAAAAAAACAGAAAAAACTGCCGTTAGTCTTCTTGGTTCCCATACGCTAGAAGCCGGCTTTTCTTTTCACGTGCTTGGAGGAATGCGCGCTGTCGCTGTTTTTCTTCATTTTAAGCCTGCCAAAGTCGCAATGTAACAGAGTACGCGTGCTGCTGCCGTGAAAGAAAAAGGAGTGGAGCGTGCTATGCTAGCCGTACTGCTTCCATTCCGTTTCTCTCATCTTACTCCCTCTACTGCTTTGGTCCATTGACAACGCCGTTGCTTTTTTCTTCTTGTTTATTTATTCTGCATTCTGCTGTGCGATGTCTTTCTCTCTCTTTTGTTTTTTTGTTGTTGTTGTTGCTGTTCTCTAAAGCGACAGAGATGCAAGCAACTGTATATACACCCACAAGGCGAATTATCCACTTTTCGTTCAAAACGAATAGTAGTTCCATACTACATCAAAACTAACTGTGCTTTTTTTTTTTTGTGTGTGTGTGTGTTTTTTTTTTGTCTTTTTCTCCCGCTTTTTGTGGTTCTGTACTCTGGTTTGACTCTTCTGAAGGCTCACGTGTACGTGGTAGAGTTCGTCTGTTCGGCATCGCGCCGACACGCAGAAGTGCAGGTATAATTGAGGTATAAAGCTCATTTTAATTTTCATTTTTCCCAACTGTTTTTTTTTTTTTTCCTTCGAGATGTACTCACCACGAGATCGTGTAGATCCCTTCACGCGGGAGGAGGAGACGCGACTCAATCTGCTGCAGTACCGCGTCGACCACCAAGAGGGCCTCACTGACGACGAAATGCTGGAGTTGGCGCACTTAAAGCGACGCTACCATTTTTTTATTGAGGAGGGCGAGCGACGACTGCGCGAGGGCGCGACGCAGCCGCCGTCGACGCAAGCCGTGATGGCGGCCGCACCTGCTAGTGGGGGTGAAACAGGGGACACCGGTGTCTCCGGAGCCTTCGCGCGTGCTGGCCGAGCGGCGTACTTCTGGGGCTCCCTCGTGGCCACCGCCGTGCCAGGCTACGTGGGACGTATGACGGGTGTCACGACGGACTTTCTGCATTGGAATTGGGTGTCCGAGCGGGTCATCTTGGGGGCCATCCCGGTGGTGACGCAGGTGGGCAGCAGCGGCAACCACCTCCTGCAGCTGAAAGAACAACTAGAGCAGCGGCACCAAACGCTGGGCCTCGTAGTGGCTTGCGTGGAGGAAGAGGAGCTCGATGGCTACGGCATGAACGTGATTCAGTTCGCCAAGGAGGCGGACTGGCGCAGAGACATCAACCCGAACATCGAGTTTGTGCATCTGCCTATGGTGGACACCACCGCCAACACACCGCTGCCGGCCGTAGCGAATGCGGTGGTGAGGATGGACGAGTGCATCAAGCAAAACCAGCAAAGCGTGTACGTGCACTGCAAAGCTGGTAAGGGCCGTAGCTGGATGGTGGTAATGTGCTATCTGACTACGTGTGGCGGCATGGCGTTTGCGGAGGCGGCCGAGGTGATCCAGGAGAAGCGAGTGCAGGTGAATCCGTCCGCTGCACAGAAGCAATTTGCCGAGCAGTTCCCTTTTCGCTTTGCTCACTGGAAGTCTCTCCACGACAAGTGAATTGGCGGACAGACTTTGACCTGTTGAAGCTACGATGTGCTTGTGACTGACAGCCCTGCTTATTTGCGACTTGCAGCGTGTTGTGCTGAAGCGACTGCACAGATGAGGGCTGCTTTTTAAGGAGGGAAAGTGAACGTAAAGTGATTTTCCGGTGTACCAACATTCTTCGACTCACCACGCATAAAAATAGAACTATCCTCGATAAATGCTAGCTTTACACAAAAAAAAAAAACCGGCTTTTTTGTCTCGAGTCTGTTTTTTTTTTTTTTGGGGTCGTAAACGGTGCTCACTCAGCCTTGTTTTTTTTTTTTTTCCTCCCTGCTAACGTGTCGATCCAGCGTTACTTTTACTTTTAATATCAAGTGAGCCTTTTTTTTTCTCTGCATTGCTGGTTGCACGTTTTGCCTCCTCACACACGGGAAACACGCAGGAGTGCAAGGCTTTCTTCTGTTTTTCTTTTCTCTTTTTTCTTTCAGATTGTAGATAATGTCTCTTTTTGTGTTTTCATTTATTAGTTGCGTGACTCTCTTTTTTTTTTTTTATTGTTTTCGCTCGTCAATTGAGTTGTGGACGCTTTTTTTCGTTTTCTTGTTTTGCGAGTCGTAACACACACACACACATCGTGTGCTTCAAGACGACAGCATTCCATCTACATGTAAAAAAAAAAAAAAAACGCAGAAGCGGTTTCCTTCTGGTGTTGTGAGTCCATTTTATGGACTGAAATAAGGAAGGAAAAAAAAAAAGGAGATGACTCAAACTCGTCACTGTTGAGGCACACATCTTAAGGTGAAGGATGCTGGTGGCATCTTTTTTCTTTTCTGTTTTGTTGTTGCCACTCCCCCCCCCCTTGCATGTGCTGAGTCGAAGAATAACGCTTCAAGGTACGCTGGACTGGTCGTGGACTGTTCACTAGATGCCGTGGTGAGTTGAGAAAAGCTGACGGGCAAATCGGGCGGATTCACGTTTGCGCAACGCTGTTCGGTACTTATTTCTTTCCTGTTTCTCTTCCTTTGCAACTATCTTTGACTACACGTCCACCAAACTAAAAAAAAAAAAAAAAACTTGCCCAAGAGCTTGGAGCGCCTCTTCACCATTTGAGGGCTTTTTGAGTTTCAGCGATTGGTGCTGGATCTACTCCTGTTTTTATACGAAATAAGAAGAGAGAGAAAAAAAAGTAACATACACACACATTTCATAGTTGCGTAACTACCATGTCCCTCTCCGAAGCGTGCGACGCCATCTCCGGCATCTCGGATGCCACGACGCACGCAGAGATCATTGCGATCGCGAAACAGTGTGAGCCGCACCTGGGCAACGCAGCCGAAATTCTCGACGCCCTCGAGAACACTCTCTCGACTTCCGTTGGCGCACAAAGGCTCATGCTGTGGTTCCTCGTGGACCGTCTCGCCAAGCAGCACGTCCTTTTCTGCGACGCCCTGCGTCCAAAGCTGACGCACCTCTGCACGCACTACGGCTTTGCCCGCAACGCGGCGGAGTGGTCGGACTTCATTACTCTGCTGAAGAGCTCGTTGTCCGTCACGTTCGGACAGACAATAGTCTCGCTGATTCTCCTGCAGCTCGGCGAGGACGCGCGTTCGTCAGCGTCGGGCCGCGGTGGTAGCAGCGGCAACAACAACAACAGCAGTGGCAGCACCCACGCGAACCAGCAGCGAAACAAGCGGGGCAGCGCCGCTCTCACCGTGCATTCGAAGGCACTGCGCACCGCTGGTGCCTTCATGACGAAAGCAATCGCAATTGAGCGCGGGCCGGAGAACAAGCACGCTCTGCAGGTGAAGACGATGGACAGTCAGATGGCGATGAGCGTCGCAAGCAGCTACGCGCCGGCACGACCGGTGGAGATTGTGGTGCCGGAGATGAAGCCCGACGCTGATGCCCCGCGTGGCTTCATGCAGGCCCTGCCGGAGGGCTACATGGAGAATTATCAGGAGATGCGCCGCAAGCGGCTGCGAGAGATGATGGAGCGAAGCCGCGATGAGCAAGACCGGCGGCAGGAGCAGGAGATGTTGCGCCGTGTACGACAGGACGCAGCAGGTGAGGTCGGCGGCGACACTGGCGTCGGTGCCGCCTCGTCCAGTATCACCAGCGGCCACAACAACGGCAAGGGCGACGGCGCGCTCTACCCCGACTACTCCGATATTCAGATGCCACTGGAGTTCCCGCGTGACGAGTTCGGTGTGAAGCGTGGCAACTTCCCGATGGGTGTGCGTTTCATTCGCGACGCCATCGCCGCCTGCGGGGGAGCGGTGGAGTTGGACGTCCTGACAAGTCGTATTTCCACCCTGGCCAACCGCGAGGCCGTCGCCGAGTTCGGCAACGTGCGTGAGTTCCTGCTGATTCACTCGCCCACCTTCAACGTAGTAAGCGAGGGCGGGCAGTGGGTGGTTCGGCTGGTGGGTGACAAACACACGGATGAGGCAACGTGGAAGTCGCTGCAGTGCCCGGCGTGCTCGAAGGTGGTGCGGGGCCGCAACTTCGCGCGCCACTTCAACTGCCGTCGCTGCATCACGGCGCAGATCGCGCTGGGCCTGCAGGACGACGCCGAGGGACGCGGGCCGATTGCCGAGTTGGCCTACGCCGCGAAGCGCGTGCTCGTAAAGCGTGAGAGCTGCGATGATGGCGACATCGACGTGTTGGCGGATTGCCTGCAGCGCGCGGCGGATGTCCGCCGCTTTCGCCTCGGCTCCACACGGGAGTTCGCGCCGATCATGAAAGCAATGCGGGTCGTGCGGGACTGCTGGCTGGCGAAGAAAGGCGTCGAGGAGGTCGCGGAGGCGGAGGTGACTGCGGCAGACGTCTCCATCGGCAATCTCTTCCGCGTATTCGGTGAGAACATCCACCGGTTGCCGATTGCGTGGATTGAAATGGGTGACGTGATCGATATGTGCTGCCGCTTCACGGACCACGTGAAGCCGCCTTTCAACCCGCCGCCACGCCCGGCGGACCCGCGCATCAGCCTGCAGAACGAGTATCCCGGCTTTCTCCTCTGCGAGAGCGAGGTGGATGATGAAGACGCGCCCAGCGACAACGAGGACGAGTTCTCCGACGACGAGGCGCCGGCCTTTACCTTCGCGCCGCCTGTCGACATGGCGGAGTCGCTTTTCACCGCTGGCTTTGAGCGGGACACGAAGCGGTTGCAGCATCGCATGCGCACGGCGCCACCGATGGTGCTGCAGCGTGTCTTGCAGACGGACGGAAGTCAGACGCAGTCGGAGATGTACGCGGAGTTCTCGCGCAGCCACCGCCAGGGTTTCAACCGCGGCTCGCGCCATAACGACCATCGCAACCGGCGGTTCCGCGGCGGGGGCGGGGGCGTCGGCGGAGGCCGCGGCGGTGGTGGTGGTGGCGCCTACCAGGGCCGAAACTTCTCTCGGAATCGCCCGCACTGACGCCATCAAGCATCGCACCTTATTAATGCTCCCTCTGTATACGTGTGTGCGTGTGTGTGTGCATCTGCGTGCTTGTGATCACTTCCACACGCCATACGCACCGACCACGCACTCCGATGGAAAAACAATGAAACTTTGTATTCTTGCTGTTCCCGATGGTGCTATCCGAGGTGGTGGCCGAGGCGATGGTGATCTTTTGAAATGTTAACGGGTTGATGTTGCTTTTCGCCCAACGCTACCAAATAGAGGTTAAGAAAAGGAAAGAATCCAGAGGCGCTGCTGGGTGTTTCCCTACTTGCACTGATGCTATTGGGTTTTGGTGCCGTGCTTTTAAGTTCACGGAGTCGGAAAGGTGGTCGGATAATTTCGGCATTGCGTACATCGTTCGCGAGATGCTTGTTGACGTAAGCGCCTCAGAGACACAAAAAAAGCACTCTTGTTGTCTTTAGGGAGCTGCTGCGTACGTTTTTTTTTTTTTAAATAAAAGTACACTCGCACATTCTCACTTTCTCCATTTTGCTTCTCTAATGCACTCTTTTTTTTTTTTGCGTCTCTTCATTATTATTGTTGTTTTTCCTATTGCGTGGCTTTGACTTCTTCTTCACATCTGCACACATACGTGCTCTAGATATGGTATGTTTGCATAGCGCGCTTGCTGAACCGTGATTGCAATCGCGTTGAATAAAAACAGAAGAAGAAAAAAGAGCACACGTACAAAGACGTAAACTCACTTCGTACGACGCTACACACAAGTAGCAGTTAGAGTTACGCGCTACAGCACATATATATATATATATACATATATATATATATATATATATTGCTTTATTATTGGGTGCCAAGAAAAGGTGGGCTGTCCTGGTCGTCAGACTCTACCTCCGTGTGAGGACGTTTTTTTTGTTATTTTCCTCCAGGTGCCACTGTGATAGTCTTTTCCTGTTCTCTTGAGCTGCCTTGTGAGGCTTTTTTTTTTTTTGCGCACTCATATATATAAAGCCTCACATCGCTCTTCTCCTTCCTCTATATATGCACAGAGGTTCACACACATAGGATAAAAAAAAAAAAAAACTGAGTCTTGTGCTCGTTTCCTCGATACAGCTGTTTTCTGTGCAGGTTGGCACTAGATGTGTAAAGAAGAACGTTCTTTTCCCTCTTTCACTGTAGTTGATAATCCGGTTTTTCTGTCTTACTTTTTTTACTCACGCACTCCATTCAAGGCATTGTTTTTTTTTTCCCCCTTTTGGCTGCCATTCAGTGCAGTTTTGCGTTTTTGCAGGGAAATTCGATCTGCTTCTTGAGCTGCGCACCCCATCTTTTTCTTTTTAAGCCCTTATTTTCTTGAATAAGTGGTCCTTCTCTTTTTTTTTTTTTGTTGTCTACCGGACCTTTAATCCGTCTGTTGTTGAAGACAATTCTGTTTTTTTTTTTTTTACACAATCGTCTAAGTAATATACCTAACACTCTTCTTTCTACCCTTTAGTGTCAAGTACTATTATAGCTGTATAGAGTCGTTGTTGTTCTTGCTTTTCTTTGCTTGTTTTAATACCGCGCAAAGACTCTGAGTGAAGCACGCGACAGACATTTCTCACAGACGCTTCTTCGGCATTTCTCTCTTCTTTGTTTTTGTATCACACTCACAGGCGAGGACCCTAACACGCATACGCCATTCGCGCAACGCTTCGTTCTTTTCTCTGTGTGCGTGGTTCAGGTGTTTCTCACTCTTCTGCTCTCTTGCTATTCAACGTAATCCAACACCCTTCGCTTTCGGAGTCAAGGACGGTGACGGAGATGAACTCCGATGACGCGCGAGAGATGCTCGCCGGCTCGCTGGGCGGGGCTAGTGCCACGGTAATTGAGTACCCTATGGACACCATCAAAGTGCGCCTGCAGGACGACGGCAAACGCTACGGCGGTGTCGTGAAGTGCATCTCCACCATCGCCAAGGAGGAGGGCGTAGTCAACGGTTTCTTTCGTGGTCTGCCGGCTCCCGTGATCGGGGCTGCGTGTGAGAACGCCATCCTCTTCGTGTCCTACCGTTCCGCCATTGAGAAGTTTCAGAAGGTGGCGTACGGCAAGTGCCACCCGTCCGACCAAGAGCCGTACGTGGCGGTAGGCGTGGCCGGTGCTGCAGGCGGAATTGTGGTCTCGCAGGTGCTCACCCCAGCGGAGTTGATCAAGTGTAAGATGCAGATTCAGAACACGCTGCCAGTTGAGGAGCGCATTTACAAAAACTCGCTCGACTGCGCCGCCGCCACTTACCGGCGTCGTGGTGTTCGTGGGCTCTTTCGCGGGCACACCGCCATGATGGTGCGCGAGGGCGTCGGCTGCAGTTTCTACTTTTTAGCGTTTCAGTCCATCATCCGCTTCTTCTTGCCGGAGGGCCTGAGTTTCCACGACGCGCCGCCGTGGATCCACTTCTTGGGCGGTGGTTGCGCCGGCGTAGCTTTCTGGACCTCTACCTACCCTGTTGATGCTGTGAAGACAAAGCAGCAGACGATGAAGGCCGACTATCTGAAGCTGAACTTCCGACAGGCGTGTGCGCGGCTGTACAAGACGGAGGGCATGCGTGGACTGTTCCGTGGGTATAGTGTGACGGCAATTCGCGCGTTTCCAGGTAACGCGGTACTGATTGCCGTGTACGAGCAGGTAAACGCGTTGTGGGAGATGACGTTTAGCAAACCCTCTCACAAGCACGCCTGAAAAGAAAAGAAAAGAAGAAAAATACATAAAAAAGGAGGAAAAAAAAAATGCAGGCGTTGACTGTGCGGTGCTTACGCTCACAATGGTGTAGATTTACGACGAGGTTGTAGATGTGACTTTATTTATTTTATTTTCTCGCCTGCTTTTGTTGCGTTGAAGTGAGCGAATTAGTGAGCGTGACGCATTTGGTCTTTGATGCGTGAGCACACACACACACACACACACACCTCACCCACACTTCTCTCGATTTCACAAGAAGAGAGAGAGAGAGCTTCTTTCTTTTTTTCTTCTCATGTTTTAGCTCAACAAACTCGCCGGATATGAAGAAGAGAGACAAAAAAGAACATAATTGACTGTGATGTGTATGCATGCTTATATGTGTACATCGCAGTGTTGAAAGCTGCGAACACAAAAAAAGAGGATCTTTTTTTTTTTTTCCGACTGCTGTGCTGTTTAGTCGTTTTTTTTTTTTCTTGTCTTGTATTTGCATCGCTATTGTTCTACTATTGTGATTATTATTATTACTACTACTCCTATGATTACTAGCTTACTTGCAGTCAAACGTAACTCACCTACGAGGAGAAGGAAAAAAAAAAAAAAAGAAATGCTGGGCTGTTAAAGCTGTCGCATTTTCTCGAAAGTCGCTTCGAAACATGGGATCTCATTGTTGCGCTGAAAAAGCTCACGAGGTGGAGGAAATGTGGGTTTCCCGATTTGGTACATATACGTAGTTTGTCTTTTTTTCTTTTTGGACAATTTCTAAATTCACATTGTGGGGGAGGCTTGACCGTCCTTTTATAGGCACCACAAGAGAGCTTCCGAGGCTCCTGCCGCTACTCCGCGGAGATCTCACACTGTACTATAAAACTACCACTCATGCTATTATTATTATTATTATTTTTTTTTAGGTTTGGCAATAGCGATTATGATGGAGACTCTTCAATTTTTGGCATCTTCTTTTTTTTTTTTTAAATGTCAGCTACGGAGTTTAGTTTTAGACTCCACTCCTTGCAATTGACCGTGTAGACCTATTAAAGAAAAAAAAAAAAACAGGATACTCTCAAGAGGATCCTATATAATTACACACATTAATATATAGTTTGATAGACGTAGAAGGATGGGGCTCACAAAGCAGTTTGTGATCCCGAATGCCGAGGTGGGCCGCGGACCGGTAGTGGAGGCGATGCACAGCGTGTTGCCCTTCATCGCCGTAGCTGGACAAAAAGGACGCGTCATCATCTCCAACAAGCTGGGCAAGGCAGAGCACCAGCTCATAATACCCGGCGTGACGGACATGGCCTGGGACCTGCGTAGCGACACCCTTGCCATCGTGACGGAGTCATCGTCGCTGGTACAGCTCTACACCCACCGCACGCGGCAGGTCGACACGATCGACACGAAGCTCAGCGGCCTATGCGTCGTTTCCTGGTCGCGGATGCAGCCGCAATTTGTTGTAGGCACCAAGTCTGGCCAGTACGCTGTGTACAATCGTAACACGTTGCGGCTCAACCCTGTGAGTGGGACGCACACGCAGGCCATCTTAGCAGCGGAGTGGACTTCCCCACCCAACAACAGCCTCGTCCTGCTCTCAGCCGACAAGACGCTCTCCATCGCAGACGGCGAAGGCAACACGCAGAAGACCATCACGCTGGCGGGTGAGCCGAAGTCGCTCTGCGTGTCGCGCACTGCCGGCACGCCGAAGCACCGCAGCCTCGTCGCTGTAAACGTCGGCACGGCGGTGCAAGTGGTCGACGTACGCACCTCCGTCGTGTCAGTTGGGCAGTTCAGCACGGAGCTGGGCCCCATCACCGCCCTCACCGCCACCGTGAGCAACACCTTTGTGGCTGGCTTCGGCAGCGGGGCGGTGGGCCTCTTAGTCCTGAACGGCAACGAGGTCCGCATGATGACCTCCTTCAAGTCCTCTGGCAACTCCATTCGTCTACTGAACTTTGGCGAGGGCTGCGGCCTGGCTGCCCTCAGCAGCGGCAGCCGAGTGCGGCTGCTGCGCATCTCCGAGGGTGCCATCGACGCGACTGGCGACGAGGCGACCGTCGAAACGGACCTTGGCATGCCGGATCAACTTTCCTGGTCGAAGGACGGCCAGCAGCTGCTCATCTCCACCGACCTCGGCAACGTCGTCGTGTACTCGTTAAACGTGCTCAACGTGAGCGCCTCGTACGGTGCTCTTGTCTTCTCGTTCGTGTCGACGCACACCGTCGGCGTCAAGAATCTGCAGGACGGTCGCATCGTCTGCACCGTCCCTATCAGCATCGACCCGAGCTTCATGAGTGCCGGCATGGTGATGCTCGCCGTCGGCAGCGGCAACCAGGTCTCCTACTACGAGTACTTCATTCCTAACAGCCTGCCATACACGACGGTGGACCCGGCAAAGAGCAGCGCCCCGGGCACGGACGCCGCGTTGCCGTCACCGCAGCAGTCGCAGCAGGCGCACTCGAAGTTCCTACGCACAATCGAGTACCCGACGGTGGTTAGCGACGTGAAGGTGAATTCGCAGCTGGCAGCGGTGCTCTATGACGGGAAGGTGCAGCTGCAACCGATCCGCGACGGCCCGCAGGCGGCCTCACCGGTGTACTTCCCGCAGAGCGGCGACTCCCGCATCGTCGCCCTTGGCATATCAGAGACGCTGCTGCTGTACGCGACCACAACACGGGTCAGCGTGTACGCCCTCCATAACCTACAGCAGGTCGCCGGCTTTGCCTGCAACACGGGGCTGAAGCGCGCCTTTCCAAATCCGGCCTGCACCCGCGTCGCCTATATTGACGACAACAACGCGCTATTCAACTTGAACCCGGTGACGGAGGTGGCGAACCAGGCGGAGGGCGCGGAGCCGGACCACAAGACGGTCCTCTGGGACCAGGCGGACGCCACAGTCTTTCTGACGCACGACAACCGCAACTGCATCACATTTGTCAGCACGCCGCATAGCCGTCATGGCGCGACGTGCGAGTCGGTGCTTGTGAAGGATACGAGCAACACAAACTTGTACACCCCGCTGCCGCCCGACTGCAAGCCGGTGACGCTGTTCCGCGGCGCGGTGATTTGCCAGATGGCGAACGGGACGATGGAGTCGATCCCGCTGCGCACCCACAACGGGATATTCCTGCGCACGCCCAATCCAGAAGCGTTTTACAATAACTTCTCGCTGAACCGGCTACGGTGGTCGTCCAACAACATCTCTACCCCGCAAGAAGCGGAGGACCTTGCCGTAAAGGCACTGCACATGCTCGACGTGGAACTGGCCATCCGCGTCTACCGGCAACTCTCGCAGCCTAGCCTGGTGCTCTGCCTCGAGAAGATCCGCCACATCCATGAGAAGAACCTGCTGCTCGGCCATGTGTCGATGATCATGGGCTACATGAAGGATGCACAGAACTTCTTCCTCCGCTCCTCGCAGCCGCTCTGTGCGCTGGAAATGCGTCGCGACATGATGCAGTGGGAGCGCGCGATCGCCTTGGCAAAGCAGCTGGCGCCAGAGGAGGTGCCGATCCTCTCGCGCGAGTACGCCCAGCAGCTGGAGTACCGCGGCGAGTACGTGAAGGCGCTTGAGATGTACCAGCAGGGCGCGCGGCAGGTGCCGACTGGCCACGCGAGCACGGAGCTCGCGGTGAGTGTCCAAGAGGTGGAGGGGCACAACGAGCAGTGCCGTCAGGGTACCGCCCGCTGTCAAATCCGCACTGGCAACCTGGTGGACGCCTTGGCCATTGCGAAGGCGTCGACGGACGTGGCGTTCGTGGCCGAATGCGCGAAGTTGTGTGAGGACAACCAAAAGTACGAGGAGGCGGCGCAGCTCTACGAGAAGGCCGGTGACCTGGAGCGGGCTGCGACGCTTTTCATTGAGCGCTGCCGCAACCTGAAGGCGGCGGCGCGGCTGCTGCCGCAGATCAAGTCGCGCAACATCATCGGCCTCTACGCGCAGGGCAAGGAGGCCGAGGGGGCCTTTGCGGAGGCGGAAAAGGCCTTCGTGCAGGCCGAGGACTGGGACAACGCGGTGCGGCTGAAGCTGGACAAGTTGAACGACCTGCACGGCGCCTACGTGATTGTGCGGCAGACGCGTTCCGCCAACGCCGCCGGCCTGGTCGCGCGGAAGTGTCAGCAGCAGAACGAGTTCGGCACCGCCGTGGAGTTCCTCGTGCTGGCCAAGTCGCTCGCGGAGGCGTTCGAGCTGGCCAAGGAGCACGACTGCATGTTCAACTTCGAAAGCGCGCTGCTGAGCCAGGTGCAGCTGAAGGACGGCGTGGCGCCGCTGGCGAGTCAGGCGGACTTCGCGATGGTGGCGGAATACTACGACAAGGAGGGCAAGCCAGGCCAGGCGGGCATGTACTACCACATCGCTGGCAACTACGCCAAAGCGCTGAAGAAGTACATGGAGTCGGGGCAGCCAGAGGACGTGGAGAAGGCGGTGGAGGTGGTTGGCAAGGCACACAGTGACAGCTTGACGAACAAGTTTATCGACTACCTCATGGGCGAGACGGACGGTGAGCCGAAGGACCCGTCGTACATCTTTAAGCTGTATCTCGCCATGGGCAGCTATGAGAAAGCGGCCAAGACGTCCGTCATCATCGCCGCCAAGGAGCAGGAGATGGGCAACTACAAAAGCTCACACAAGACTCTCGTCGAGGCGTACCGCATTCTACGGCAGAAGAACATGCGGGTGCCGAACGATCTGCGCCGCACGCTAATGCTGCTGCATTCATACGTCATCGTGAAGGACCTACTCAAGATCATGAAAGACGAGGTGACGGCCTGTCGGATGCTGCTGCGTGTGGCACGCAACATCCAGAAATTCCCGAAGCACATCGTGACGATTCTCACCTCGACGGTGCTGCAGTGCGTCAAGTCAAACTTCAAGAAGTCTGCCTTTGAGTTCGCCTGCTACTTGATTCAGAACGAGCGGTACCGGATGGAGATGAACGAGAAGTCGCGGAAGAAGGTTGAGGGGATCGTACGGCGCCGCGGCAAGGAGGACGCAGAGGACCCGCCGGAGGCGACGACGCCGTGCCCATTCTGTGACGCACCGGTGCCAGAGACCGAGCTAGACTGTGGGGCATGCAAGAACGCTATCCCGTTCTGTGCGGTGACAGGCAAGCACGTGGTGAAGAACGACTACACGGTCACGCCGTGCTGTGGCTTCCCTGCGATCCACTCCGCGTTCATGACGCGACTGAAGGAGACGTTGGTGTGTCCCATGTGCGAGGCCACGGTGGACGTGAACAAGGTGGATCGCGACTTAGACCCCGATTTCAAGGCTTTCTTGTAGAGCTGCGTTGCTCTGGTGCGCCTCTTTTGGCGCAGAAAGCGTTACCTTTTTTTTTTTGTTGTTCCTTTTTTTCTATGCCTCTCTTTTTTTTCCAGCAGGGTTGGGGACACGATAGGCGGTAACACAGAACATATGTACATAGGTGTGGTGAAGTTGCTGTGAATTCTTGCGGTTGCTGTTATCGTTGTTCTTGTGGTTCTTATTCTAGCTACGAATTACGTTTTTTTTTTTTTTTGAAGGGATGGAGGATGAGGGTTTCGTCATCCAGCTCACATTTTTTAAACACATATATATATATAATATATCTATATATGTGTTTTTGCACTCCGCGTGCTCAGCCGCTTTTCTTCGTGCCGAACAACCAAGGGACTGTGGCAGAGAGGTATCACACACACACACACACAAAGCGCTTTCTGTGCTTGGAGGGCGCTTAGCGCGTTTGCTTGCTTTCAAGCTGAGCAGGTCTGCAAGAAGTACTTAAAAAAAAAAAAGAATGTATGTATGCTTCCTCATGTTCAGTTCTTTGTGTGTTTTTTTTTCTGTATTTTAGAGATCAGCATTTTTTTTTTTTTTTGCGTTGCTGTCACGATCAGATGACTAGAAAAATGGGCTTCTCAATCATCTTCCGTAGAGATGTGAAGCTGTTGAGGCTGGAACGGGAGTGGTACATGCAGATGTGGGGTTGAAGTGTTGACAACCTTTCTTTGCATTACGTGATGGCGACATCCTCCCCTCCTTCTACTCCTCTGTAAACGCAACTGCGTAGTGCGGCTGTTATCCAGTGGGTTTGTGTATGTCAGTTTTGTCAAACTTGTAAGCTGTCTGTGTGTGCTCTCTTTTTTTTTTATCTCTCACACACGCATTGCTTTGCGTGCTGCGTACAACTTGAGGTGTTCCATGTTTGTGGCACTGCTAGCATGATGGACGAGTGCTAAACGCATCAGGCTGGCAGTTGTTGTGCGACACATCGTTTCTCTCTCGACATGCGCTTCTCTGTGTTTTCTGTCAACGTGGAGCTCTTCCTCTCGTATTCTCTTTCTTTTCGCGAGCTGACAGGGTACATATGTACAAAACACTCAACACAGATTATTTTACTTGGTAGAACACACACATATATATATATACATTTGTAAGTAGGATTGCTACGAGACAACGCGACTCTTCACTTTACAACAGCTACAACAGAGGTAAGTGAAGCGAGATTCGACAGCAGCGGCACCATGTGGTTCCCTTTGGAGAGCAATCCGGAGGTGATGAACAAGTACCTCGTCCGCCTCGGCATTCCGGACGCAAAGCTGGAGTTTGTCGACGTGTACGGTGTGACGCCGGACATCCTCTCGATGGTGCCGTCCCCCGTGCACGCCGTCATGCTTGTCTACCCGATCTGTGACGCGACAGAAAAGCGATCGCAGGAGCTGGAGGAGGCCCAGCGGGATGAAGTCGCCTCCTTCCGCCAACGGCACCCTTTTTTCTTTACGCGGCAGCTCGTCCGCAACGCCTGCGGCACGATTGCCATTGTGCACGCCGTCATGAACAACTTGGGTGTCATCGGAGACGTCACAGCTGGCAGCCCCATTGACGAGTTGCAGAAGTTGAGCACGGTGAAGATGGATCCGATGGCGACTGGAAAAATCATCGCTACCAGCAAAGAGTTGGAGCAGGCGCACGCCGACGCCGCAGAGAAAGGGGTGACGCAGAACCAGCCGATTGATACGAATATCGATCTCCATTTCGTGTGCTTCATTAGCGCCGGTGGGCGGTGCATCGAGTTGGATGGTCGCAAGCGGAGCCCCATATTTCACGGTGCGTGCCACGACAGCAACTCTTTCCTCAATGCTGCCGCCGAGGCGATTCGGGAGAAGATGGACTTGAACCCCGACTCGTATGAGTTCGGCATCACCGCCTTGGTGGACAAACAGGCAGAGTGATATGATGTCTCATTGTATCTGAGGTGTCAAAGGACAATCGCATGAACGGCATGTGACGTAGCGTTGCTGACAAAAAGAAAGACGCTCAATTGCTCGCTGCCGAGTGCTGCATTCTCTCTCTTTTTTTTTTTTTTTTGCTCTCACACACTCGACGTACTCTTCTTTGGCATCGCATTCTTCTTGGCCTGGGTGCTACTACGTTTTTATTGAACCCGCCTTTACCCCCCCCCCCCCAAATCCAAGTGACGTCAACGTGATAGAATCTACTCCATCTCTTCTTTCTTTCTTTTTTTTTTTTCTCTCTACATCTTCTTGTTCTTGGTGCCTGAAGCACTTCACGAACTGCTGTCGTATTTCATATCGCTGTAGCCACTATAAACAGGAAAACGAAGCGGGTGCTTTAACAAGTATCACGCGCTGCACCGGAGCAACTTGCTCACACACGCGTTAACACAAATTAACACAAACACACAAGCTTAGGCGTGCACACTATGCTTCCTCCGCGGCTGTCTTCATCACTGCTTGCATGTTCTTACCACCAGCTGCACGGCTCTGCTGCTTTTTGCGCATCATGTCGTCTTTGTAGTACGCTGGGGGACATTCGAGTCTTCATCGCGGCCTTGCGCGAAAAGGAAAAACTGCAGGGAGGCACCATGCAGCTGTGCATTACAGAGGACATGCGTGTCTTTGCGGAGCACAAGATCACTTTTTTCGGCGGAGAACGACGCGAGATCGCGCAGAGGAAGGTGTGGCAAGGCGACGCGTCTACCACTGTGGAAGAGGCGCTGCGGTCTCTTCAGGTGAGCGAGCCAGCGGGGTCAGCCAGCGTGTCCTCATCACCCACGTTTTCATGGTCTTCGACGCGCGAGCGTGACGCTGTCGAATCCAGCGCCACCGTCGTTGACGTGAGCCGCGGGCCCAATGAGGAGGCCCGGAATATCGTTCACTACGTAGAGCGCACATACCCCGACCTCAAACTCCTCGTGCACCACACCAGCGGCAAGGATCTGCAAGGCACGAAGCTGCACACAATACACGTCGAGCTAGTGCCGCGCGGTGGCCGGACGAGCGCCACACCGCTGCCCGACGAGGCACAGCGATTGATGGACTCCTTCAAGGGCGAGAGTGTCGGCGAGGGCTACCACGGCTGCCTCCGCCGCGCGCTGCGTGATGCCTTTGCTGCGGCGCAAATACCGTATCCGCCGCTGTCGAGCGGAGCTGCCGACGCGTCCACGGTGCTGTCGCTGTTCGCCCAGACATGGGCGCAGGACGGCTTCCAGCTGCACGTGAGCACCTGCCACTTGTTTAGTGACAGCGTCGAGCTCGTGGTGCGGCATCCGTCGCACGGGCAGGTGCTCGGCAGTGCGACGCTGCCGCTCACAGCCGCCGGCTTGCGGGACCTGTTTCCCTTCTGCGAGCGGGTGGCGGCGTCGTACAAGCCGGGATGCTACACGAATGCGAAGCAGCGCATTCAGCGGTCTCCGCTGCATCTCGTTCTTCCGCGGTCTCAGCTGCGCGTGAAGCACCTTCTGCGCAAGCTGCTGCACTACTTCTACGGCTGCACGGACGACGACATCACATTTGGGAGCCATGCCACCTCCGAAGGCGTCTACACGGCAAAGATAGGCGTGCGGCTCCCCTCGGCAACCGTCACGTACGATGACGCGGCGCACACGCCACTCTTCGCGGTGGCCAAAACCACTGGCACGGCATGCAAGAAGGCGATGGAGCTGGCAGCGGTGCAGGCGATGCAGGCACTCTTTCCGGATGTCTTCGAGAAGCAAATCGCCTACCACCCCGAGGTGCGCGAGATTCAGCAGAGCGACAAGGCCTCCGCGACGGTGAGTATGCCACCGCCCTTGTCACGCGGACTGGAGGTGCAGCTAAGGTGGGCGCTGCAGGGAATAAACGCTGACTTTGTGGTGGAGAGCGTCTTACTGAAGCAGAACACGCCGTACCCGTTGTGGGGTGTCACCACCGGCACCACCGCCGCGTGGTTGTCGCAGCTGTTCCTGCTAAAACCGCCGCCGTCCTCTTCCACCACTGCCACCACTGCCACTGTAGCGGACGGCGATGGCGCGGCAGCAGGTGGCGTCGTGCGGGAGCTGTGCGCGTACGCCTTCGACAGCCGCAAGTCGCGCAGTGAGCAAAAAGTGATGGCTGCGGCTCTTGCCCGGCACTTCCCGGAGCTCTGCAAAGCCAGCATAGCGCATGCGAAGGAGCGAAACCTAATCGACGACAGCGGCGCCGCAACGGCGTTTGAGGGTGTCCAGTCGCTGCAGGAGTCCGACGCGGAGCGCTTTGCCGCCGCGCTCTCTGCAGACCCCTGCCTCACTTCTCTCACGCCGACGTGCTCGTCCGTGTTGCAACCCCTCCCTGACTGCGGTGTGCGCAACTCCGCACTGGAGTTCTTCTGGACTTCTGTCGCGGGCCACGGCACGGAGCAGCTGACGGTGCGAGTGCAGCGTCGTCAGAACGGTGTCAGTGGCGACGCGTACTGCGCCAGCTGCAGCACTGCAGCACCGGGCGGCGTAAGCGAGCCAGATCGGCTGCTGGGCGAGGCCACGGCAACCACGGAGATCGGTGCACTGCTGGCGTTGCTGGAAGCGACATGGACGGCGCTGTGCCAGCACCTGCCAGATGTGGGTGCTGGCACAGCCGTGCATGCAGCGAAAAAAGAAGAGGCGAAGGCAGAGGACGGCAGCGATGCCCACGGGATTGGGTCTCGGAAGAGCACGGCGGAGTTTCTCGCTGGCGTGCCGACCTCGCTGCCCACATCAACGCCTCTGCAGACCTGCGTAGACGCCGTGTGCCGACTTTACGGCCTGCGCTGCTCTGTCCGCATCACGCAGGAGGGGGCGCAGTATGGCGGGGAGTTGTGGGGCAGCTTTCCAGTCGATAGTGCTGTGTTACGCCGCTACGAGCGGGTCGCATCGAGTCCGTTCTTTATAGAGCGGATGTTCCTGCTCGGTCGCGGACACGCTGAGTTGCCGTTCATGGCTGTCGTGCGGGCCGCCCAGCACGTCTTTGAGTCTCACGTCCGGGTGCACCAGCACGCTTTTCACGACGCGGTGGTGACGGAAGGTCTCCTGCATCTGCACCCAGGCGACGACGGCTGTCTTGCCCAGCTGCGCGACGCCGTGTTGAGCGAGATCAAGGCAACCAGCGACAAAGCCCTCACTGACAGCGCACTGGTGCTCCGCTTTCATCACGGCGAGCTGTTCGAGTTCACCTTTTCCGTTTCTTCTGGCGCTCGGTCCGTCAAGTTGGAGGAGGCGGTCAGCCGGCGCTTTCTCGATGGCGCGCGGGAGTTCTGCACGCGCGTGAGCGGCGAGACGGGCGTGGAGTTCCTTCCACGGTCAGCGCTGTCCGCGATCGCGGCACACACGCCGGAGCAAGCGCTGCGACAGCTCTGCCGACTCGCCTATGGACTCGAGCTGCGTGTGGAGCTGCAGCAAGTGCACACGGTGTGGCACTGTCGCCTGAGTATCCCGCTTACGGGTGAGCTTGCCTGCTGCGTGGCGGAGTCTTCGGCATGCCGCAAGAAGACGGCACTGGATAGAGGAGCGATGCATGTGCTGAAACGGCACTTCGCAAGCGAGTTCGCGCAAATTGCCGACCGCGTGACGATGAAGCCATCACACAACAGTGACACCGAGGACGATGCAGTGCAGGCCAGCATGGACAACTACGTCTTTCAGGTCTCTCATGCGGCGGATGAAGTTGCCGCTTCTTCGCCGTCCGGATCGGAGCCGCACTAAAGACAATCGCCATTTTCTTCACAATGACACGAAGAGTGCCGACTTCTTTCACTTTTTGGCTTTTTGAGTGGTCGTGAGAGAAAAAAAAAAAAGCTGAAGAACCTTCCCAGAGCAATAAAGCAGACAAGCAAACAAAGCAGAAAAAAAAAAGAAAAAGGCTTTTTTTTCCGTCTTTCTCTCTGTAACTCTTTTTGGAAGCCGAGAAGCAGCTAAAAAAACGGAAAAGTCAAATCTGCGTATCTGCAAGAAACTGGCTTTTCAACGTCGATCGTCTTGTTGGACGTTTGAAGCCGGTGCCTTCTCCTTCTTTACCGAAGAGCTTGCCTTGCCTTGCTATTTGCTTGAATTAAAGGAAACGCCTTCACTTCCTTCGTCTCCGGTGGAAAGTGCTCCTGCCAAGGTGGCATTCTACATCCTTCCCTTGAACTTATTCTGTTCAACTTTTCTCTCACCCTCTCTCGCCCTCCTCACTCTCCCTCTCCTTTCTCTCTTTCTTCTTTTCGGTGTGTCGCAGTAAATCTCAAGGCTCGTAGCAGCGACACTCATAAAGGAAATGCTGCGCGCGTCTGCTGGCAGCATCCTTTTCACGCCGGTGTACGAGTGCACGTCGCCATCGGCGCCGTATGCCTATCTCATCGAGATTGATGGCGTACGCATTCTCTTCGACTGCGGGTGGAACGACGAGTTCGACCCTGTGTATTTGATCCAGTTGAAGCCGCATCTGCCCACGGTGCACGCGGTGCTCATCTCCAGCCCGCACATCACCGCCTGTGGCGCGCTGCCCTTTGTGCTTGAGCACATCCGTCCTGGCACCCTTGTTGCAGCCGCAGGGGCCACCTCGAAGATCGCCGTGCACAGCGTGCTGCATCCCTTTCTCTATCAGTTCCCCAACTCGCACACCTTCGTGCTCGACGACGGCGAGCACTTTGACATGACGGTCGACTCCATCTACAACAGCTTCCGCCGAGTTCGTGAGCCCTATGGCGGCAAGGTGACCGTGAAGCACGAAGACGTGGAGGTGAGCTGCTACGCGGTGTTCGCGGGCCGCATGCTGGGCGGCTACGGCTGGACCATCAAGTACCAGATCGATGAGCTCTTCTACTGCCCCGACTTTTCCGTGAAGCCGTCCTACGCACTGAAGCGCTTCAACATGCCCACCACGGCCAACGTCATGTTCCTCTGCAGCTTTCCTTTTCACCTCGCCGGCGCCAGTACGACGAAGAAGTACGAGGAGCAACTGCAGACACTGTTTAAGGAGATGCAGCACACGCTGCGTGGTGGCAGCGACGTCCTCGTGCCGGTCGATGTCGCGGGCCGTGGGTTGGAGGTGCTGAACACGATTGTGCACTTGCTAGCCGAGCAGGGCGGTGATCGGTACAAGGTGGCCCTTGTCGCCGCTCAGGCGCAGGAGCTGGTGGACAAGGCGGCCACAATGACGGAGTCGCTGCAGGACGATCTTATCCTCGGAGACCGCCGTCTCTTCTCCAACGTCGCCGCCTGCCGTAGCGCGGAGGAGGTAGCAGCGCTGCCCAGCCCGAAGATCTGCGTGGCCGACGGCGCGGCGCTCGACTTCGGCCCTTCCGCGGAGCTGCTCGAGTACTTTGTGAAGGGCAACCGCGATGGTGCCGACCACCTGATCGTCTTTGCCGAGCCGCCCCTCGCCGGCACCAACGCTGCCACGGTTGCCGCCACAGATGACGGGGCACAGCTGGACCTGCATATCACTCGCCGCAGTCGCCTAAGTGGGGAGGAGTTGGAGGAGTACTACATTGAGCTGGAGCACGAGATGGAGCAGCGACGGCGCGAGTTGGAGGCGCAGAGCGCGTTTGAAGTTGTGCAGGACGACGACGCGGCCGCCGGTCTGCGCGATGACGACGAGGACGAGGGAGGGGTGGAGGGTGACGGGCACGCGGCCGCATCGACTCTTAATGCCGCGACAGCGCCGACAACAATAAAGTCAGCCGCTGTTGCCGCTGTCAAGCAACCGGCGTCCGTCTCCTCTGCGCAGGGAGCGGTGCCGAAGCAGCAGCAGCAGCAGCAGCAGCAGCAAAAGGCCAGTGCTGCAGGTGCTGCCGCAACGATCACCACGCCAGGCCTCGTGCTGCCACCCCCGCTGCATTACATCTCGAAGAACCTCTGCTTCCCCGTTCTCGAGACCACCGGCACCCTCAGTGCTGCGGCGCTGAAGCAGATCGACGTTTCCTACGGTCTACCAGTGAGCGACGAGGAGCTGATGGTACTGCAGAAGCGTGCACCAGCGCGGCAGCAGAGCGACGCCGGACCGGAGGCCCTTCTCGTAGAGAACGACGCGCAGCGGCTGGCCAACATCCCGTCGAAGATCTCGCAGGTCGCTGTACACGTCACGCGACGGTGCCGCGTGGTGTTGTCCGACCTCACCGGCTACCCGGATGCGTTGACGATGAAGGGAATCTTGAAGACAAAATGGACCTTTGCAAAGAAGATGGTCAGCCTGCGCGGCAGTGCAGAGGACGGCCGTGCCTTCCTCCACTTCTGCCGCACGGAGAAGGCAATGAAGTGCGGGCCTAACGTGTTTGCCCCCACCGTGCCGCGGACGGCGCTGGAGTTGGCCACACACGTTTACTCCTACACGGTGCAGCTGGAGGCAAACTTGGCGCGCGGGCTGCGCTCGGTGCGGGAGTCTAAGTCAGACAGCACGTGGGAGGTTGGCTGGGTGGACGGGGAGCTGCGTGGGGCACAGACGGAGGCAGACTTTGACGAGCCGGAGGCGCAGCGGACGAAAGTGGAGCCGTCGTCCTTCTCCCTTGTCTCGGTCCCACCGGAGAAGACGCAGGCCTGTGCGACGCAACGGGAGGCGAAGGGTCTGCAGAGCGGGTCCTTCTTTGTCGGCGACGTCGACCTGCAGCGGCTGCGGGAGTCGACCCGGCAAGAAAATTACAGCGAGTTCCATCGCAAAGCGCCGCTTCTCGTGTTTGAGGAGGGCGTGTGTGTCCGCAAAGGCGGCGACGGGACAGTGACGATCTCCTCCATTGCCACACCCGCGCTTTTTGATCTCCGCCGTGCCGTCTACCGGCAGTACTCGCAGACGTTGTAAACCCTGGAGCTTCTTTTCTTGTTGTTGTTGTACGTTGTGTGCCGGGTGGAGCCAGTGTGCTGTGTTTTTACTTGTTACTGTTTTTTTTTTTGTAGATGATTGCTGGTTTGCAAAGTGTGCTGTAATTATAAAGCGAAGAACTGCAACTAAAACTACAACCTACCGTCGAGGTGTTTCGGCAGCTCCTGTTCTTTTACAACAACGCGTTTCCGCCAGTTGCTTCTTGCGACGTTACAGCGATCTCTTTTACCGAGACAAAAAGAGTGTCAAGTACTTCTTTTTTTTTTTTTTTGTGGTTCCTTGCTTTTCCTCTTCTGTTTGTCTGAGTAAAAAAAGAAGAAAAAAAGATAGTATTACTGATGTCCACGCTGGATGTCTTTGCTCATCTGCTATAGACGCACATCAGAATCGAGTTGATTCCAGAGTATCCGTTTTTTCTCGTATTTCCTTTTTGGCGTACCTTTACCAAAAAGGAAAACAATAGATGATAAAAAAGTAACGATGCTCTCATCGCGGCGTAATTCGCTAACCACCTCTATGGCAGACGCAGCGGACAGCCTTCTCCTCACGCTGGAGGTGGAGGCGGCGGCGGCGCGCAACGCAGAGCTGAGTCGCACCGTCGAGGACCTGCAGGCGGAGGTGCAGCGGCTTCAACAGACGCCCTCTCGCGTTTCGTCATCTCCACTGCCCAAGCGGCCGACGAGTCTCCAGCACTTCACATGCGCGTCACATCCCTCTCAGCCACCGCCAGCACCGCCGCAACTCCGAGTAGGAGAGCCGCGGGAGGTCTATCTTGCCCTTGACGACCTCCTTTTCGAGGTTGCCGACATCCGGTCGCATCTGCCCTCCACCACCTGCGTGGACCTGACGCCGCGCACCTTTGACGCTGATTCGACAGTGACGGCCCGTGCACTGCGCTGTGTTGCGGAGGTGAAGAAGTTGAAGGAGGCGCTGATCGTGGCGCAGCAGAGCACAAATGCGCAGGTGACGGAGCTGCGACGTGCGCTGGAGGAGCAGGTGGCACTCCGCGAGCGTCAACAGGCCCATTGCGCCATGCAGCGTGCCGTGCTGGAATGCCGCTGCGATGAGCTGCAGCGTCAGTATGCCGAGGCCGTTGCACGACAGGGTGAGAAGGTGCTCGACCGCGTCATCCAATCCCCTAGTACACAACGCAACGCCGCCAAACATGAGACGAATAGCGACTCAGACGAAGTGCTTTAATCCTGCTGCATTGCAGTGCGATGGAAGCTATGATAAAGTTCACTGTATCTTTTTCTATTGCTGGTTGGGTTCTTCGTTGTTTTTTTTTCCCCATTTCTTCCTTTCCTCTTGTCAGTGCATTGGCTTGCTGCTGATTTGTTGTCTGACATACAGAGCATTTGAAAAAGTGCGTATCCGCTATTTGCACGCCGCCATCAAGCGTAACGGTAGTCAGTTTCCACCTACCTCACTGCAACACGTGACTGCCATTCTTCCCAAAGTGGCGGCGTGTTCTAAGCCGCTAAATGACTTCAAAATAATAATAAAGCGAAAAACAAACACACACACACAAAAAAAAAAAAAAAAGAGAATAGTATAAAGCGTAACGCGCTCGTATGGACATTTTTTTTTTTTTGCTCTCCCTTTCCTTTTCTCTTGTTTTAACTCGACCTTTGACTTTTTAGCAAATAGAAACTGTTTTTTTTTTCTTTCATTGTTTCCGAGAATGACAGACGCAGAGGAGGCCGTTCAGGTGCTGTCGTCTGCGTTCAACGCGCCGGCACAACTCGGAGTTCCCGCACTGGAAGGGTTAGCCAACCAGCTAGCCGCCTTCGACAGCGCACCTCTTCACAACTTGGCCTGTATAGAGGCTCATGCCACCAACACGAAAGTGGAGGCACGAGAGCTAATGACCGCCCTCATGTCTACAACTCCGTCTTTTGCCTCTCCTGCACAGGCAGCTTTGTATGTGGTGATCCTGTCACGCCTCTATCCGGCTTTGCTTATGGAAACAGTGGCGCGCAGACGACGTCTCGAAGTTGAAAGACTGAATCGTGCATGCGCGGACAGTGCGACCGATGGCGACGACGCTTCAGCCGACGATGCACGTGTGCTGGCCGCTGCGTCTGCGACAATGCGGGCGTGGTCACGGGATCTGCTGCCTCTAATCGTGCACTCCGTTCTTCCTCAGCTGTGCCTCCGTGATGCGCAGCCACACACCTTTTCCACGACGCAGCGCCTGACTGCTGAGTCAGGTGTCCCTTTTTCGCCGTTCGTCGAGGAGTCAGATGATGGTTGGTGTCCAAATGTGAAGTGCAGTCAGCGTGCCGAGGGAGTAGCGGAAGAGGAGCAGCAGCAGCAGCTGTATCTTCTGCGCAAGGCGCTGTGTGACTACGGCGTTCCGGCCGCCTTGGTGCGTCTGGTCGAGGCCGTCTTCCGCGGCACGCGAGACGATACGGCGTGCCCGCTGCTTCTTGCGGTGTACGCGGCCGTCTTTCAGATGGAGGAAGATCCGGCCTCACCACGTTCGCCCGATGAGACGGACGGCGGCACTGTGGCGGCGTCCGTGCTGCGCAAGTGGCGACATCGCTTCCTTCAAGAAGTTGACAGCGAGGGGAAAACTGATGCAGGAGGGGGAAGGGATGACGCGCCGGGTACTCCGCTGGTGCCCTCACCCGCTGCGTCAAAGCGTGGAGCAGTTCAGACAGCGTTGGGAATCGACGCAGCCGCCACAAAGCTCCGATCGCTTTTAGATGAGGTCGTGCGCACAGTGTCGATGCCCGACGCTGGTGATACGTGGTCGTTTGCTCTGACGCACGTCAGCATCGAAGGATTCCCGCGTGCTAACGAGTCGGCACTGTTTTCAGCTGACATAGAGCGGGGTGCGGCACCTCCTGAAACAACAGCGGCACTGCTCGCAAAGGAGCGTGAGGATGCGGCGGACGCCTGTACGCTTGTGGAGGTGGATTGTGTTAATGCGCTGAGCCACAGCAGTGACAGCGATACGGCTGACCCAGCTTCTACATCGTTGTTTTCCGCGGCCCTCTGTCGGCAGGGCGCTCTCTTTCTCCTTGCGGACGTTCTTCGAGAGACCGAGCGCTGTGATTCGGCGCTTTACTCTGTTACGTCTACTGCCCTGCTGCTAAGCGTCGCTAGTGCCTACGCAACTGCGCTAACATGTGCGTCGCAGGCAGCGCTGCGGCGCCACTTGTTGCTGTTGCACGAGATTGTGGTCACGATTCCAAAATACAGCGTGGACTGCGCTGCGGAGGAGCAGACGCTGCCTGGGTCGTCAGCCCCATCGTTGAGCGAAGAGAGCGATTTTACGCTCTTCAGGTCACGAAGCTTTGATTCGTGTCTCACAAAACGGTACGAGGCTCTTTTTGCGATGGAGAAGGAGTTGCTCTCGGTATCCGCGTTGTGCCCCTCGCATGAGCATCGGCGAGCCGCACGAGTCATTGCGCTGGAGCTGCTGGAAAGGCTGAAGGAGGAGCCGCGCGTGCGAATGCACCTCTCGCTGTTGACGCTGTGCCCCTACCCTTCCATCACTCGCTTCTTTCTCGAACGGCTGCTGCAGGACTGGCGTGAGCAGCAGCAGCTGCAGCAGCAACAGCAAAAGAAACAAGGGTGCGGCGATGGGATCCGAAGCAGCACAGCGAGTAGGGTTGCCACTGCGACCGGAGGTGTGACGATTGTGTCTCCGAAGGCTTCGTTGCCGCCTTCTCCGCTGGCGTGCATGGTGCCAATGGGCTTAGGCGGGTGCATGCTGACCTTTTTACAGCACCTCACGAGCGGGACGCATGGCTTCTTGGATCCTTTGATTGTGTCGCTCAACTTTGTCCGCGTGTCGGCAAGCCGCCACAACTGGATTCGAGCTGCTGGGCAGAAAGTACAAAATTATCCAGGACCGCAGCACCACGACTCGTCCGTTCAGCAAGCCTGGGCAGGCTTGTTCGAGGTGTTGAAGCAAGAGGTTTTCCCGAAGTGTGAGGCTCTCTTGAACCCCCTTGAGGTGTCCACCTCGTCGCCTTTTGCACTGCCTGCGCTTTCGCCTCTTGACGCTTTTTCGCTCAGCTGTGCTGTGGACGGTGTGAAGGCGATTCTTCAGTGATGACTTTTGGTATTTCTTTTTCTCCTTTTTGTTTTTCCAAACTGCAAGAGAAGTGCAGTAGGCTTTTTTTGTTTTCTGTGCTTTTCACAAGCGTTACTGCTCGCTCGAAAGACATCACGCACACTCCATATGAATACCCGAAACAAGTCGGAGTGCCAGGACGTCAAAGTGGGAAGATAGTTGAAATGACGTGTTGATGGGTGTTCTTCTTCTATTGAGTGGCTTCAACGTTCTTTTTCCCTTCTTTCCTCTTCCCCCCCCCCCCCCCCCCCTATTTGGGTTGAATTCATAACTCTAAAAAAGAAAAGTGGTATTTCTTTTTCTCTTTTTTTTGCCCAGCGCAACGAAGAAGAATGCTGCGTTCGGAGCTGCTGGATGCCGAGGTTGCGAAGAGCGTCGCTGCGTACTCGATCAAGGCGACACCTTTCGCGGAGCGTCGCAGTGGTCTTTACCTGACCAAGTTTGAGGTGGCTCGCATTGTAGGGGAGCGGGCGAAACAAATCGCCAACGGCGCCGCCGTCTCCCTCCCTGCCACGACGTCGGGACGTGACGCTGCCGACACCGCCGAGCGGTGCAGCGACCCGCGTTCTCTCGCGGTGGACCCTGTCATGATGGCGAAGTACGATTTGGTGCAACGTAAGATTCCGATGCTGGTGCGTCGCACGTGGCCGGACGGCACGACGGAGACAATTCCTGTAAACGAGCTCATGGTGGATCTGACCATGCTGGATCTGCAGTACTAAAGCGGTAGTTTCTAGGACGTTGCACCGTTTGTACGTGCGTATCTGTGCTTGTGGTGTTTGCTTGTTGCGTTACGCAGTCGCGCTGCTTTCTGATTATTGTGTGATTGATGTATGTAAGAGTAACACTCTAACCGCTAAGTCGCCTAACGAGACAATGATAAAGCACTTTTTCTATGAAAAATAGGAGGTTTGCCTGGCGCGTTACTTCGTTTTTTTTTTATTTCGTTTTATTTCGGCTCACTGTGACACTGCCTTGTGCTTTTGCAGCCAGTCTCCGAGATGTCCTACTGAGAGGGAAGGTAACCTGCTGCTGCTTTTCTTTTTCTTTTCAGCTGGCGCGTGATTAAAAGCTGTTACAGCCACTGAACTACAAATGCAATACACGTCTTTAAGTCATTTTTTTTTTTTGCATGTTGTTCTTTAGGTGCTAACTCAACGTTCATGGTCAAATGATCTCCAGTCAGTTTTTCTTTACTTCTCTTCCTCTTACTTCAACTTTTCATGTCCATTCGTTTTCTCCTAGACTTGACTACCGCTTCTGACCTTTTTGCATGAAGTGAAACACTCTGTCTTCACGTTGTACTGGCATCTGTCTTTCTTATTATTGATTTGTTTGTTGTTTGTTTGTTTGCTCTTTCCTGGGTTTCTTCGACGTTTGGCGAACTTTTCACACAGGCTACTTCTTTTCTTAGTCTCTTACTCACATCTTTCTCTGTGTCTTCACAGCCGCGTCGGTGTCTGCGCCCTTCTCTATTTTGAGGTTCGAAGAGGCAACGGGTAGCAATCTCTCTTAATCGCCAAGGTCTCTGGCACACAGAATAGTCAACCGCAGCGCCAAAAGAGAGCACGAGACTTCTTTCTATTCCTCTCTTCACCCTCTCCACTCTACTCCTTTCCTTACCCCGCGAATGCGCCGCTTTTTTGTGTCGCAGGTGTGCGTGTCCGCCGCACTGGCGCGGTGGCTGCACTCGCGCGACGACGTGCGCAACATCGCCGTCATCGCACACGTCGATCACGGCAAGACGACGCTGGTGGATAGCATGCTGAGCCAGTCAGGCACGGTGGCCAACGCACACAACCGTGTGATGGACAGCAAGGACCAGGAGAAGGAGCGTGGCATTACCATTCTGGCAAAGAACACGGCAATTTTGCTCGACAACGGCAAGCGGCGCATCAATATTGTCGATACTCCCGGCCATCTGGACTTTTCGGGCGAGGTGGAGCGTGCACTGCAGATGGTGGAAGGCATTGTTCTGCTGGTGGACGCGAAGGAGGGGGTGCGGCCCGGCACGCGCTACGTACTGCGCAAGGCGCTCTCGCTGAACCTGCGTCCCATCGTGTGCCTCAACAAGATCGACAAGGACGACCTCAACATCGCCAAGACGGAGCAGGCGGTGGAGGACCTTTTCCTGGAAACGGCGCAGGACGACGGGCAGCTGGACATCAAGTTTCTCTACGGCTCTGGTCGCAGCGGGTACATGAACAGCGAGCCCAAGAAGGGGGGCACGCTGCAGCCGTTGTTCGACACCATCTTCGACCGCGTGCCGGCTCCGTCCGCCGAGGACGACGAAGCGCTGCAGATGCTCGTGGCGCAGGTCGACGAAGACGAAAAGAACAACACGAAGCTTGCCATCGGCCGCATCTACAACGGCACCGTGCGCACCGGCGACGTCGTCACGGTGGCGCTGGAGGATAAGCGGACCGACGCGCTTGTCAAGTCGATTCAGCTTTACTGCGGAGTGCAGAAGATGCCAGTGCAGTCGGCCAGCTACGGAGACATTTGCATCCTCGAGCTGCAGGAGCCGATTGGGCAGAAGGTGCCGCTGAAGATCGGCGGCACGATTGGCAAGCAGGGCGATGTGAAGCTCTTTCCGTACAAGAAGCCAGATGACCCGACCTACAGCCTCATTCTGCAGGAGAGCGAGGCGAGCTGGAAGGGGAAAGAGGCCAGCGAGCAACTGGGCAAGATGGTGTCGTTGCGCAAACGGCTGGAGCGGGAGGCGATGGTGAACACGGCGCTGCACCTTAGCGGGATGAACTCGAAGCAAGTGACCCTGCAGGGCCGCGGCCCGCTGCACCTCTCCGTCATCATCGAGGACATGCGCCGCGAGGGCTACGAGTTCGAGATCCAGGCACCGAAGGTGCTGACGCGCGTCATCGACGGCGAGGAGTGCGAGCCCTACGAGCGGCTGTCGTTAGAGTTCAAGGAGCAGCTAGTTGCCGACGTCGTGTCCTTCCTCAGCTCGAAGATGGGCGAGATTGGCGAGATCGAGCCGGTGTCCAACGGGCGGGTGATGATGGACTGCGTCATGCCGGTGCGTCTCATGTCGAACGTGCCGCTGAAGTTCCATACTTTGACGGGCGGCGATGGTGTGCTGAACCACCAATTTGACTCCTACCGGCCGATGGCTGCCGTCGACACGGAGCGCGACACCGGCGCTCTCATCTCCGTTGACGCTGGCGAGGTGACGGACTGGTCGCTCTCCGGCTTCAGCACGCAGGGCCGCTTCTTCGTCCTGCCAGGAGACCAGGTGTTTTATGGGCAGATCGTAGGTGAGAATCAAAAGACGGCGCTGCAAAACCTCGGCGTTAACGTGTGCAAGCGCAACGAGCAGCTGGGCGGCATGCGGGCTAATGCGAACGACAAGGCGAACAGCAAGCGTGGCGGCTACAATGCCCAGCGCTACAAATTCGAGGACTGCGTCGCGTGGGTAACCGACGACGAGCTGGTGACGGTGACGCCGAAGAGCATTCGCATGCGCAAGCCCAACTTCAACGGAAAGACCAGTATGCGCTCTCTCAAGAAGAAGTGAGGGCTGTTTTTTTTTCCCCTCCACAAATTCGGTTGATGCTGAAAGTACCGTGCTCGGTAAGTGATTTCTGTTTTTTTTTTTTTTTACGCATCTTCTGATGCGTCAACGTGGCGCTTTTGCAGTATTCACAGTTTTACTTTTCTTTTTTTTTGCTTACGGTTTTTTTTCTTTGGTTTTCAAGCAGTCCTGAAATTAACATATATGAATTGTAATTTGTTTTCTTTACTGGTTCTTTACAAAAAGGGAACGTGTATCTTTTTTTTTTTGTTTGTTTGTTTGTTCGTTTCTTCGTTGGCGACTCTTCTTGTTGTTTCAGGCGATTTCCTTTTTTTTTCCCCTTTTCAAATATCCACCAGTTTTGTAATGAGTAGCCTTTCGCCTACGTCACATATTCACTGACCGTTTTTTTTTTTTATTTTATTGACAGTCGTGCCGTGAAGAAGAAGGAAAAAAAAAAAGGGAGATTATCAACGAGCTAATCACAGTCATGCTTTTTTTTTTTTTGTTGTTGTAACGGTTGTGCAACGGATCGCAAAATGAAGCTCTTTTTTTTTTTCTTTATTGCCGCTCGAACTGCTTGGTCTTATTAGAGCGCAGCTCATGCGACTTTAGCATTTCCTTGGTGAAAATTTGAGAGCGTGGCCAATATGTTGTCAGATGACAGGTTTTCTAAGATGCTGAGCTTTGAACGTTTTTTGTTTTCTGTTAGTGCTTCCTAAACAGCAGAAGTGGTCTTGCACCTCGGCTTGGGCTCTTCTCTTCTTCGTTTTCTTCTTTCCCTTCTTTCTGTCTCTCTTTTTTTTCTTCTCCGTCATGCGAATGACCTCGTGATTGAGAACGCGTTTCCTTGAAGCGGTGGTCTGTGCATAAAACACCGAAAACTCTTGTAGCGCTTCTTCTTATTACTACTGCTGTGGGAGTACTCTCGAAGTTGCCCCACACATCTTCTGCAAA
Organism: Lotmaria passim; assembly: GCA_037349495.1. Lineage (NCBI taxonomy): Eukaryota > Euglenozoa > Kinetoplastea > Trypanosomatida > Trypanosomatidae > Lotmaria > Lotmaria passim. The sequence goes on from CP140202.1 coordinate 815,842, forward strand.
AATACACTACCCAAAACACACGCTTTCTTTTCAACTCGCCAGTCAACTGTGCTCATCATACAAACACACCCACACACACAAAATAGTGCTTTTTTTTTTTATCGATAGGATCAGTAAGCGAGACACTCCTGCACCTTCACTTGTTGCAAGCATGTTCCGCACTATTCCTAATTACCTGAAAGTTGCCGTGTGCGTCAAGCGCGTGGTCGACTACACCGTAAAAGTCCGCGTGAAGGACAATAAGGTGCAGACGGCCAACTCCAAAATGAGCGTCAACCCGTTTGACGAAATTGCCATCGAGGAGGCGATTCAGCTGAAGGAGAAGAAGCAGGCCACAGAGGTGGTCGCGGTGACCGTCGGCAACAAAAAGGCGGAGGAGGTCCTGCGCACCGCCTTGGCGCTCGGCTGCGACAAGGCGGTTCACGTCGTTGTGCCCGACGCTGTCGCCGAGTCTGTCGAGCCGCTGGCCGTGGCGCAGATCCTGCAGAAGCTGCACGCCGACCTCAAGCCGGATATTTGGATTCTGGGCAAGCAGGCCGTCGACGGCGACTTTGGCTGCACGGCGCAGCTCCTTGCCGGCCTTCTCAACGTGCCGCAGGGCACCTTTGCGTCGAAGGTGGAGGTGAAGGGCAACGCCGTCACCGTCACTCGCGAGGTGGACGCGGGCCACCAGGTGGTGGAACTGATGACGCCGTGCGTGCTGGCCGCCGACCTGCGTCTTAACACGCCGCGCTTTCCGAAGCTGCCGAACATCATGAAAGCGCGCAAGCACCCTATCGACACCCGTAACGTGGCCTCGCTTGGCGTGGATATGGCACCGCATCTCACGACAGAGACGGTGACGGAGCCCGCAGCGCGCAAGGCGGGCGTGAAGGTAAAGTCGATTGACGAGTTTTACAACAAGCTGCACAACGAGGCAAAGGTGTTGTAGGCGAAAGCTGGTGGGCTGTTCAGCTCAAGGTGAAAACTCAGCGCTTTCCCCTTCTACCGTGCTGAATGTGGTGATGGTAATGAGGTGAGGTTGAAATACGTTGCTCCCCACTCCTTTTTCTTTTCCCTCTTTCTTTTCTTCTCTTTTTCTTGACTCCCTTCAACTGGCAATACACAAACACACACACACAAACAAAAAAAAAAAAAACAGACATTGCTGTCGGCCCTTTTTCCTTTTTTTTTTCATTATGTGTTTATTGCTGTTTTATTCGATATTGTTGCTCCTCCAAGTCTATCATCTCTATCTTACTTTTTTTTTTTGTCAGTGTTACTGAGGTCGACGGGGTATTTAAATAGGGAATCAAGCACATATGATAGCGAATGCACTGTGCATTAATACCGTGAAAACTACTGAAAACACAGCGAGCTACCTCTATTGTCTGAAGAGCGAAGAGGTGAAAGAGATACACATATTTTCTGTTAGCGGAGGAAAGGACTGCGGCTCGAAAAGTGTAGAAGCATGATGTTTGTTTGTTTGTTTGGAGGGACAGCGAGCGAGGGCGAATGCAGTTGTGAAGAGCCTTATGAAGATGTAAGGGTGACTCGTAAAACTGCTTTACCCACGTTGGTTCTTCAGCCTGCAAACGACGCGCTGAATTCAGGCACATCTCCTTACACATGTGTACTTTGTGTGTGTCTGTATATGTTCACTTTGTCTTCTTGCTTCCCTTCTATTTTTGAAAACCAAGAGGTTTAACCGATATTACGACGCACAAAGTCGTCAAAGGTAAGCTCCTTTTTTTTTTTTTTAGGTGCGTCTCCTGCGTACAATGGCGTGAGTCTGTATTATTCGTCCTCTTCCATCAGCAGATTTACTGGCTCTTTAGTGCGTCTGACAATACACCACTACTTAGACACACACACACACACATACAAAGGAATACGTGCAATGCGGCATTCATTGCGGCTCGCGCGGATATCGCAGGTGCCGGTGAGGGACGCTGTGCCAGCGTCTGAGCTGGTCTACAGTCCCCGGTACGCCTTACCGCGGCGGATGACGCTGAGCTCGTCTTTCGACAGCGTGAGCGACAAGAACCGTTTTCTCTCACTTGACCTGCTCCTCCAAAAACTGAGCGGCTATGTTGGTCGACGCCAGTACAAGATGAGCTGCGACCTTGGATCTCACATCGGTCGCTTCAAGGAGCTCGGTGTGGACCTGCATGAACTGAAGTTTCTGCCGCGCGACGAGCTGATTGAGCTGCTGAACAACCAGCTGCAACTCAGCCACGCAGAGAAGGCTGTTCTGCTGGCCGCGCTGAACGTGAAAGTGTGCGGTGTGCTGTGCCGCGACGCAACCCGTCACTCCACAAAGCTGTGCATGAACCCAGGCGTGGCTGAACACGGCTGGCGGTGCGGGCAGCACGGACACACCAACGACGTCTACTTTGAAGGCAAAGAGCAGGCGAACCCGGCGGTATTGCAGTTGGCCCACCGTTCTGCCGCCCGCGTGGCACGACGGGACGGCATTGAGGTCGAAGTGCGCCACGAGCCGGACTTCGCCATTGTCGGGCGCAACACCGCCGATCTGCACCCCCGCATCTGGAACGCGCCGCAGAACACGGCGTACGTCGTGACGCCCATCGGCTATGAGTTTCGCGTTCACCCCGACGACCCCCGTGCGCAGCGGCAAATTGAGGAGGCCGCGGCCGAGTGGGAGCTGCATTTGGCCGTGCTGCAGCAGGTCATCTCCGAGGTGTTGGAGCTGTACGCGGTGGAGAGGGAGCCGCAGCCGCTGCGTCTTGTGCCTGGTGAAATGGGCGAGCCAGACATCCCGGAGGTGCAGAGCAGCGCCTTCCACTCGAGCAGCTCCGCTCATGGTGCCACAGTGACAGAGCACCGCATGATGGCACCGAACGGGCGTGAGCGGCCGTGGTTTGAGACGCCACTGCCACAGCGCTTTGTGAACGGCGTACCGCTGCTGCTGCCGTTTGCGCCGACCATCATCTTGCACAGCAGCTATCGTCAGATCGAACGCGACGTCGGCGCGGCAGACGTGAGCCGGCGGCTGATGCAGCCGGTGGTGGACATTTCGTGCCTTGTGCACCCGAGCGCATGCTTCTGGTGGAACGCCGAGGAGGAGGAGAGGTCGACGCGCCTCATCTTGGACTATGCAAAGCGCATGCCCTTTGCCCTGCCTTTCAATCTGTACTTTCGCATAGACCCGGCGAAGCTGCTGCGCGGGCATCCAGACCAGCTGGAGGAGCGTGAGCGTCTTCTACGGGAAAAGGCGAACTATTTCGACCTGAGGCACTTTCGTGCCTCGCAGGCGTCCTTTCGATGAGTCAAATCCCAGAGACGGCTACAGCCACGTACTTCGGTTTACTTCTTCTACTGTCGATCAATACCTCTACTTTTTTTTTTTTATTATTATTCCATAAAGCAAGAGCGCGATGCATGACTTTCATGTTAAAAGCGTACCTAAGCAAAATGACAGGAGTTTTTGTTATTCATAAACAACAGGTTCTTCAGTAACCAGCCTTCCCTCCTCCTTGAATTGAATAATCGGTGAACTCGTTTTTTTTTTTTTACGTGGAGAGGCTGCTTTTTTTTTTTTTTGCGTATGTGAGTGTGTTCTGTACTGAGTATGCTATGTCTGTCATCATTAAGACTGGTGTTCACGGTGATGTTCACTCTCTTTTTTCTCGTTGTTGCTTGATCTTCTCACGTTTTGTTTTGCTCTTCACTTTACAAACGACGTTTTTTTTCCCTTTCTCATCACACACACACACACACACACACATACGTCATTACAACTGCTTTGCCTTCGGTCGTTCGCGTTTGCAGAGCGCATCGTTTTAGTACTACACTTTCCCTCTTCATCGGTCGCAGTGTTGTCATGTCCGGCAAGTACCTCGCCAAGATGCGCCAGCGTGCCCGCGAGAACCCCCAGCGGCTCTCGGAGGAAGAGAAGTTGAAGCGTCGTGAGGAACGGGAGGCGAAGAGGTCCGCCATCCCTCCGTGGCTGGTGTGGTCGATGATTGTGATCATGTTTGGATCTATTTTAGTAAATCTTTACTTTTCCGTGGTCGCATCGCCAAAGATGAGCGGGTAGTGTATCTCTTCTGGTGTGCGCGTGTGCACCAGTGCTTGTTGGCGCCATTTACAGCACCACCAACAACAACAAAAAAAAAACCAAGACAGCTTTTACTCCAATGTTCTCCTTATTTTGGACATTGTTCTCTTTTTGCTGTTGCGCATTTCATCATCCTGGATGAACGGTACTGCACGTGGTTCGTAGAGAGTTGAGAACTGGAACCAGCTTGCTTCTCGCTGGGGCGGTGCACTCACAGGGCGGAGCGGTTCTTCTTGCCTATCTCTTTGTTTAGAGGTGACATGTGTGCTGGGCTTTTCATTACGCACATGGCGCGGGAGAGGAATGGCAGACTTTGCTCTTGTCGTTCTTGCATACGTGCTGGAGAAGAACAAACACTGTTGGATATATATATATATATATTTTTTTTTTTTTTGGGCGTTGCGCACGGGTTTGAGGTTGCCCGATTGCTTCACTGAAGACGTTGCCTCCTATTTTCAAAGCTATGATATATGGAAATTACTTTTTTTTTTTTGGTAGCAAAAACGAAAGTGTTACGTGGACTGTCTAAGAGAACTTTCCGGATATGAATATATGTATTTTTCACCTTTCAGTCAAGGTGCCCTTTCAACAATGCGGTCGAGGGGTTACTAGTTGCGATTCCCGCTCACTGTTGCTACTCGCGTCCTTTCGTCTTGCTGTGCTTGCATGTGGTTCAACGGAAGTGTATGCAAGACAGAGAAATAGAATACTGGTGCCTTTTTTTTAGCAAATTATTTTACCCTTTTTGTTTTCTCTCCACGTTCACTCTCTCTTTCTAATCACTTATTTACCTTTCTGCTTTCCACTCAAACATACACTTTTCATTGGTTGCACAAATGGCTCTCTCTCTCTTTTTGCCAAATTCGCTGATGCACCCAACGATGCAGAGTCTTCTTTGTTTTTTATTGCCCAGCTTTCAAGTTGCTGTGAGCAGTTTTCTCATAAGCTGATAATTGTGCTCTGTTCATCATGTTCAGTCGCTGCGTTGCGCTCTACAGGAACTTTTTTGCACGCACCTTCCAGGGTGGTATGGGCGCCAACGTGAAACGCCCGTACCGCATCGATATCCGTATGGAGCACGATAAAAAGCGCCGCATGCGTCGTCGCAACATTGGCACACGCCGTATGATGAAGTCGTAGCGATGGTAGCCGTTACGTGTTGCTTGTATGTGTGCGCACATCAGTTGCTTTGCCGTTTGTCTGTGAGCAGGCACATTCTCGCTGTTGTCATCGAGTGCTTCCTTCGTTTTTTTTTTCCCCGTCCCTCACAGCTTTATAGGTCTCCGAAAGTGTGGTATACGAAGGTCGGCGCTTTCAGCGTGCAGTAGATGCGAGCAGAGGACAAATTGGTTGCTGGCGAAGATGAGTTTGATGCTGGATTGCAGACCGCAAAGTGGTTACTCAGTTATCTTGCAAAAGGATGAGTTATTATTGCTGCATATATTAGAGGAAGGCGATGGGGGGGGTGCACGGGGTGCACGAAAAAACAAGGAAACGTACAAGTACACAGAAGATACTTTGCTCCTTTTTTTTGTTGCTGTGTGAAAGCGCTTGGGCTTATCGAGACTGAGCATTACGAAGACGATATAGGGCTTTTGCTGGCATCTTCAGTTTTTGATGCTTGCTTTTTCCGAGTTTGCATCTGATCAAATCCTCTTGCGTGATGTGGACCTTTTTGCGACTTTGACCTCTTATGAAGTGCACGGTGCTTGCTGAGAAACGGAAGCTGAGGTGCTTCCTCAACTCTCTCAAACGAGTTCTTCCTTACCCTCCTCTCCTCTCCCTCCTCTTCTTTTTTAATCCCTGTAGTACAAAATTCCTTGTGTTCCAGCGACAGTTTTTTGGTGCATTTTTCTACCACTGCTTTATTTTTCTCTCGTCGAAAATGCAGTCATCTCTTTATGGAAACGCGAAGATGGCGAGGGCGTCACCAGCGGCCCCAAACCGCTACGAGCATATGGAGGAGGAAATGCTCCGAGAGAACGAAGCGATGCTACAGGCTCTTGGCAGCAGCGCTTCTCAAATGAAGACGATGGCCGGCCATTTGAACCGAGAGGCCGAGGAGCAAAACGAGCTACTGAAGTCTCTTAACAGGGCTTTTCAGACCGCGCGTGGTGGCGTGCACGGCGCCGTCACGTCTGTGAAGAACGTGATGAGCCGGTACGGATGGAAGCACACGGTGACGTTCGGCGTCGTGGGCTTCATTGTCATTTATGTCATGTACTGTGTCTTCTTTCGCTTGTCGAAATCTGCATAGGTGATTCAAACACTCCATGGATAGTTCGGCTGTGACAGGAAGGCTTTCAATGCCGCACTGCTGCGACGGTGCCTCGCTGTGTCTGCCACGAGTCAATCGGAAACAACGAGTGTGCTGCATCGTGCTTTAGTTTTGTCTCTTCCTCTGTTGAAAGTCGCTTGTACGTTGCTTTTTCGTTTTCTATATATATATATATATATATATATATATATATATATATATATATATGTGTTTGTGTTTTTTTTTTTTCGCTGCTTCATGGGCTTGCATGCGTTGTTTCTTACCTCTATTGGTTGCTTTTCGTCTAAGGCTTCTCGTATTACGAGGGCTGCATTATAACGAAACAAGACTGTTGGTATTTAGCTCTCTAAGACATCGAAAGAGTAAGTTGTTGAGCTTTGAATTCAGTATTCTACGGGAGAAAATAGCGTTGTGAACATTTTTTTTTTTCAAGTCTCCGGCTGTAGGGATAAGGTGGTTTGCAGTGTGGCGGCCGCTGCACTTCTTGTCGCTTTGTTTCCGTTCTCAATGAAATGCCAAACGAGGACGCACTTCTTTGTGGACTTTCTCTCACCTCCTCTCTGCTTCTTCACTCTTCCTTTTTATGGCTTGCGCAGTGCTGCGCTTTTCTTTGCGGTTCCACGCTCTCTCCTGTTAGTCGTAAGCAGACGAGAACTGTTCTTTTTTTTTTTTCTGCGTGTTATTGCTATTGTTGTTGTGGAGCGGCTCACTTCCCATCCAGTGACGTCAGCCCACCCGCAGCTTACCGCGCCATCTTTCTCTCTTTCGTCAATCGACGGCAGTGATGTTTCGCAGACTGACAGCTGTTTCTGCTCGGTGGGCCGCAACGGCCGCCTCGAGCATCGGCGCTTCTTCGATAACGGCCACTCCGCGCTGGTACGCTACGAAGAATGAAGCTCCCACCGATGACGCCGAGTTCGAGTACTTTGAGGATGACCTGTGGTTCCTGGACGAGCTCTTCGATGAGAACGCTGGTGATTTGTTTTCTTACATCCCGGAGGCCGACGCCAACCTTCTCAGTAACGATCAGGACCGGTCCAAGTAAGCAAGCAGCTGCTCCTCTTCTTGGTCTTCAAACTTTCCCCTTTTTCCACTTTTCATCCGCCTTACTTTCTTTCCTTTCCTTTTTTACTTAAATGAAACAGGCGATGGAGGCAAGGCTTTCTTTTTTTTTTTTTTTTACAGGCGTGTACGAAACTCTGGCAGTAACTCTCGGACATAATAATGCTTCTTCTGTTTTTTTTTTTTTTTTTCTTTGGTGCTGGGCGCTAGACGCGGTGTTGCAGATCAGAAAGGGCACGATGCAGCTTTGTGGGCGTCGATTACCTCTTTTTGTTTTTTTAGTTTATTACCTCTTTTTGTTGTTGTTGTTGCTGCCGTTGATCTGTCGAGCCGGAGCAGCTCCTATTTTTGCTAATGTTGTCAGTGGAGAATTACAGCAGAAAAAGCAATACCACCTACTCAGCTACAGCTGTCTTTCTTTCTTTCTCTTTCTTGTTACTCCTTGCGCAGGAGTCGTGTTACTGCTTGCTATGGGAAGAGCTGCTCTTTAGATTGCGCTGTCGCCAAGGTAGTAGTTCATGAAGCCATTGGTAAAAAGATGATTTGTTGACTCCCATGCATGCGTCCTTCACATACTACCGCTTCTCAAAGTAAAGTGGTTTATTCCTACAAAGTTCTACGGATAGTTCTCTTTTCTACTTTTCCTTTTTCTACTCTCAATCACCTGTGCTCCCCCACATGCCTTCTTTCTTCGATTGTACATACCCTGAACTGTAACGGCAAAACTCAACGCTTTATGCCACTTCAACGCTGTTCGGCTGAGTTTGTCTGTGGTTTTTTTTTTCTTCCTTCTTGTCACCGTCAACGACATAGTCCCATTCAACACAGCTCATATTAAAAATAGCAAGCTTCCTGTCTGTTTTAGTTTGTGTTTCTGGCCTCACCCGTCCTTCTCCCTTGCTGGCGCCTTGCTTTTTCGTGTGTCGGTAGGATAGCATTTGTCGTCGCTGCACCTTTCCACTTTGTCTGTTTTTTTTTTTTTCTCTGGTAAGACTGTCGTTGCTGTCTGGGTTTTGGACGGAGCTGTTTAGAACACACACAGACGCGCACACATCAGACTCTCAGCCATCCTCACGTTCTCATTGTTTTACGGAAGAAAAAAGACACTAAAGGCAGCCGCATCGACTTTAACGGTTTGTGCTGCTCTCTCTTTGTCACGTTCTTTCTCGCGCGTACAACAACTCCTCTCTTTGTTTCTCAGGATATACTAGATAAGAGCCGTCGTTCACGCATCTCTCTCATCCACGCAGCACCATGACGGCTCCTATTCAGCGCACCTCCGTCTACGTCGGCGATCTGCCGATTGACCTGCTGCGTCCCGAGGAGGCGGTGAACAACCTCTTCAGCAGCGTGGCCCCAGTGGTGTCGGTGAAGGTGTGTCGAGATATGTCCACACAACGCTCTCTAGGCTACGCCTACGTAAACTTCCAGACCACCGCGGATGCCGAGAAGGTGATCGACGCGCTCAATTACACTGACATCGTGCCTGGCCGCCAGATTCGCGTCATGTTCTCCATCCGCGACCCGCTACAACGGAAGAGCGGTTTGAACAACGTCTTCGTCAAGAAGCTGGACCCGACGATCAATGCCAAGGCGCTGCAGGCTGCCTTCAGCAAGTGCGGTCGTGTCCTCTCCTGCAAGGTCGCCCAGGACGGCGGGGGCAACTCGAAGGGCTACGGCTTTGTGCAGTTTGAGAGCGCCGACGGTGCCAAAGCTGCGCTGGAGATGAGCGGGACGAAGGTTGGTGCGAACGAAGTCGAGGTGGCCGCGTTTGTGCGCCGCGCCGATCGCGAGGCGCAGGCTGCGAAGTCGTTCAAGTCTGTCTACATCAAGAATATCAAGAGCAGCACGACAGAGGCCGAGGCGACGGCGGTGCTGGAGAAGTTCGGCAAGCTGGACTCGCTTTTCCTCGCTGAGCACCCGCCCTTCTCCACGAAGTTTGCTCTCATCGCCTTTTCGGACCACGAAGCGGCGGTGAAGGCGATAGCTGAGCTCAACGAGAAGACGGATAGCGGGCTGACAGAGGAGGGAACGAAGCTGGTTGCCTGCCGCGCCCTGTCGAAGAGCGAGCGCGACCGCGAGAAGAGGAAGGCGGCGTCGCTCTACCAGAACCACGGCCGCAACCTTTACGTGAAGCACCTGCCGGAGGACATCACGGAGGAAAAGCTGCAGAAGATTTTTGAGCCGTTCGGCAAGATCACGTCCTGTGCGCTTATGAAGGACGCAAACGGTGTTTTTAAAGGTTTCGCCTTTGTTTGCTTCGAGGACAAGGAGTGCGCGACGGCGGCGATGCGGGCGCTGAACGGGCAGTCGCTAGAAAACTCCAAGAAGCCGCTCTACGTCAGCCAGGCAGAGCAGAAGGACATGCGCATCCGCCTGCTGCAACAGCGCCGCGCCGCGATGCGCCATCAGACCCGAATGGCCCCGCCTATTTCGATATTCCCGCAGCAGTGGCCGCGGCAGCCCTTCCCGCAGATGCCGCCGCCAATGATGCCGCCGCCGCCGCCGAACATGGGGATGCCGCAGTTCATGTCGGGTCCAATGATGCGCCGCCCTGTGATGCCACACGGTATGCCCGGCCAGCCAATGCGACCGCCGAACCGCTATACGCAGCCGCGCGAACCCTACCCGCAGGTAAGGCAAGACGGCGTCGACGTAAACTACCTCAGCACACTTGCCCCAGAGCAGCAGAAGAACTACCTGGGTGAGCTACTGTACAGCAAGATCATGCCGCTGGAGTCGTCGAACGCGGCGAAGATCACTGGCATGCTGTTGGAGATGAGCCGCGAGGAGATATTCGAGGTGCTGTCGGACCACAACGCTCTCATGGCCAAGATCCAGGAGGCGAACACAGTTCTGCAGCAGCATGCCAGCAGCTAAGGCGCCAACACATGTGTTTTGTTGTTCGAAGCTCCCTCCCCCCTCCCCGTTTCGTAATCAGTGTGCTGCTTACCGATCGTATTTGCGTCTACGCCTTGAGAGAGAAAAGGGGAACCAACTACTTGGAGAAGCTGCAGCGCTCTTTCTTTCACAGCACGTGACCGAAGCAAAGGCAAACAAAAGACTTTTCAGCAGGAATTAACAACAACAACAATAACAACAACAAAACAAGATCAGAAGAAAAACAAAAGGAGTAGCAGGATAATGTGTGATTTGTTATGTGTGTATGTGTGTTTTTACTGCAGAAAACCGCAGTGTCAGTTGCAGGTCGCTCTCTCTTCCATTTTTTCATTTGTCTCCACGTAGCTCACCGACTCCTCTGTTGTCCCTGTGGATTGATTTTGGCCTTTCATTCTCTTTTTTTTTTTTGCATTTATCTAACGTTTTTTTTTTTTTAGTTCCTGTAAGTATTGACTAAAACTAATTTTCTTACTCTTAATAAGCGTTGAAGTGCTGGTGACTTGCTGTCTTTTTGTTTGCTCTGTTGTGACCTTGGTTCTGTGTTCACCCGCAGCACTTCGTAAGCAGAAGGAAGTGATTGCTTTATAGACCCTTTTTGGCCAACGCTCTCGTTGTGTGTGCTTTACCAGCGTCAAGGGTTGGATGCGGTTCTGGTAGTCTACCTCCACCACAGTGTTGTTTTTGTGTTGCCATGCCACAATCGAGTGCCACAAGAGAAGTGTTAAAAGAAAGCAGCTACTGGACCTGCTTTTTTTTTTTTTCTGGTTGCAAGATGGCAAACAGGCTTCCTTTCTCTCTCAAGCCCTGTGGCGCATCACAAAGGGAAGCCGCTTTTTAGTGTCGGATACTCTCTTCTCCGCGACGGAAGCTCAAATGGACAAAACAAAGGCGCTTTGTCCACGTCTTCTATGCTTTGCTTGTCCCTCTTTTTTTTTCTTTCGTAGCCTCTTTTTTCCCCTTAGATTGCCTCTCGCTGTGCTACCCTGTTTTTTTCATTTCTGTTTCTCTGCCTCACAGCTCATCCACGAAAGCAGACAGAAAAGCACGTGCTCTGCTGAACTTCAATGAGTGGCGTGATCATCGTGCGTTGCTTGATCGTTGCTACCTATCCGTTTTCTTTCTCTGTGATAGATCGTGCTGTCGGAAAGAGCTGCCTTTCCGTTTTGTCGAAAAGGCAGTGCTCTCTTCATTTAGTCGGACAAGGATGCAGCGTTTTATGCAGGCGCTGTTCGTTCCTGTGCACCCGACGCGGGCACTGCTATTTTGGTCACAAGCCTCCTTGCACGGATTCGACGAGAGAACTCAGAAAAGCAGATCCGCTGCCGTAGTGCCGACGCTTCTCCTTTCTCCTCAGACTCCACCGCCCATCGCCAAGCCGGCGCAAACGGCTAACTTCTTCATTGCCGCCGCAGACGCCTTTGCCTTCAGCTACGGTGTCTTTGATTTTGCTTTGATCCTTGATGCGGCACGCCAGCTCAGTGCGACCGATCTCCTTGCCTCTCCGACATCTCTCCTAGTCCCACCGCACCGCCTCGTGTGCCACCCCTCCACGCGGTACAGCTGCTTCGCCCCGGCGCGGCTGGCGCAGTTCACCGTGGTGTTGAGTGCACTGTTGGACGAGTTCGAGGCGTCGCCGCGCTCGCTCACGTACGCGGTACGGCAACAGCGGGTGTCCTGCCCTCACTTCGTGCCGTTCCTTCGTGGCCTGTGTCTGATGGCCGCCGTGGCCCACCCACTCACCCAGCAGGTCGGCTACGTCTTGCAGGAGCTGCAGACAAGCGGATTTGTGTCGCCGCAGCTCTTTCTCCACGGCACCTACGCGGAGCGGCAGGCGACGTTGGCAAACCTCCTTCTTGCCGCTGCAAAGGAGTTCGGCTGCGCCACAGTGCTGCACGCTGGACTGCAGCTCATTCGCGACGTGCACGGGCGGACGTCGGACTACGCGGTGTCCCGCAGCGTCTGCCTCGCCGTTGCGAAGGAGGGTAAGCGGAAGCTCGACTGGGCACTGAAGGCGCGTGGGAGGTCGCGCTACGGCTTTGACAAGCGTCAGGGCTGGACCCATCATTCGACTTGAAACAGACTTTTTTTTTTTCACCTTCTGCTTTCGTTCTGCTCTACCTTGTACCTTTTTCCTTTTGCTGTTTGTGCGCATCGAGAGTGTGGACTCCTGCAAACCGTACATAACAACAGGGAAAAACGGACCAAAAAAAATTAAAAAAAAAAGTTATTTCTAGTCTATTAAGCAACTGTGCTTTTCGTTGGACGCTTGTGCTGTCCTCTGTTCTTCCTTGTTTTTTTTTTTTTTTCCCTTTAGATCGGCTATTGAAACCGACAGATTTGTGTAGTAGGTTAAGTAGGTGGGGCCCTCAACATGCAGTGCTTGCTCTGTTGGTCGTTTTGTCCTCTGTGACCACAGCTCTTTCAACGTGTCTTTCTCTCTCTTTCTTTTTCTACCAAAGCACCTCTTTGCATCCTCAAATTGGAAGTGAGCAACGAAAAGGTCTTCCATCTTTCACACTCGTTTGGTCTTTCCTGTGTGGGCGCGTCTTGTTTTTATTTGCTGTTAGAGGTTTTGTTCACTTTTGTTACGCACGTTTCTAGTGCACAGAGATGAATGTGGAGACTGCGGCAACGCTGCAGCTGATCGCGCGCGCTTTTGCATCGAGCTCTACAAAGTACAGTGTTACGGTTTCTCCCCACCCAGTGCAGTCAAACGCATACGATGTGCTCTTTTCATTGCCCACCGCCCAGGCTCCCGAATCTCCGTTGTTTGTAAAGCTCGTCGTTGCGGAGCGTTCCGCTGGCGGTGACGACACCAGCGATGGCGAGCGCCACTTTGATGGTCTTATTGAGAATCAAAGATGGCCAATTTCCTTCAAGATCGACCGTAACGCTGTGCTGAGAGGTTTCCCACATGGCAGCATCGACGTCGCTTGGGAGCACAAGCAGTGCATCACCCGCATTCCTCTCTGGACAGTGAAAGAGACACAAAAAGCACATTAGCGTATTGCAACTGTTTTTTTTTTTTCATGTACAGTAGTTTCGTTCCAACAATCTGAGATGACCAACTGATTAAAAGAGGGAGCATTTATGAGCGTCTTTGGAAAAAAAAAAAAACTGGATTGCAGATTGACGCAAGCTTTAGACGCTTGCGAACTTGTGCGTCGGCGCTTTTTTTCTGTTGGCGGCGCTCAATGAATGAACATATTGGAACGCTTTTATGTGAAACACAGCTTAGTTTTTTTTCTTTGCTTTATTTCCGTCCTTTCGCTCGTCTTGCTCTTCCCTACGACCTCTTGTTATCTTAGCCTTCCTGACCCTTCTTCCGCAGCTTGTACGCGCTATAAAGCACTTCGATTGGTTTTGGCGTTTCCGTTTGTTAAAGCTTGTGCTGTGGTTGTCAGTACCGGAGCATGTCTGCCGTGGAAATCAACGAGGTGGACAACCTGTCCGCTAACGAAAGTGGACAGCTTTTCAAGGACCTCACTTGGACGCAACGCGTGCAAGGCTTTTTCGTACTCCTGTCGATGGCTCTCTTTACAACGTTAATGAGCTGGTTCGCTCTTGGCATGGCTAACTACTGGAAATACACAGCGCTGTCTACTCTCGGCAGCTTTCTCTCCATGCTGAGCACCATCATCCTCATGGGACCCTCTGCACAGCTGGCCTACATGTTCGACGAGTACCGCTTCAATGCCTCAGTCATGTACATTGGTTCGCTCTTTGTTTCTTTTTTCGTAGCAATCATTTTCCGATCTGTGCTGTTGTGCGTTTTGTGTGGCCTTCTTCAATACGCGGCGTTGGTGTGGTACTCTCTTTCTTACGTTCCCTATGGCAGAGAGACTTTGGTGAACATTATCTTCCGTCGCTAGAATTCAAGGCCGCGTTGGCCAACGAGGCTTGTTGCTGTGAACTGTGCTGCTTAAGCAGGCATGTATGGTCGATCACGCTTTTGTCTTTTAGAAGAGCACTTTTGCTTCCTGCTCTCATTATATAGAAACGAAAAGAGAGCATGCTTTGATTTTGGCTTTTTTCCTCTTGTTTCTTCTTACTTGTTTCCCGAGTTTGCAGAGTTTTCTGATGTGCGTGCTTAAGAACAACAACCAAAAAAAAAAGTTTAAAGCACAGGCTTTCGGAGCCCGTTTTAGCGACTCTGCTCTACTTGCTTTGCATTTTTTTTTTTTTTTATTGCTGCTTCCCCACAACGTAATCACTCTTAAAAGGCATTCTCTGAAACGCATGATTTTCAGTTCTTTTTTTTCCCGTTCGCCTAGCATCTGCTTTTTTTTTTTTTGTGAGCCAACTTTTTTAACGATGTGACTGGAAGAGCATGGTGAGTGTTCTCTTTTTTTCTCCTCTCTTTCTTTTCTCGCACGGTGCCTCTTCGGTTTTTCCTCATCTCTTTTTGGTTTTTATTTTGATCCGTTGTGCAGATTAGCACTGAAGATCTTATGCATCAAGGAACAGTGTCTACTTCCTTTCTTTCCAGTTCGTTTTCATCGATGGATGTGGCTTCCAATTTTTGTCTGCTGCACGCGAAGCTTTCAAAGCTGGGCTTCAACGGTTGGACGTCTGTGAATGAAGGTGACGTGATGACGGGCAATCCACACACCTTCGCCCTCTTTCTGCGGTTTCTCTACCACCGCTTTCCCACCTCGACGGTGACGTTATTGCGCAGATATGACTGGTTTCTCGTAGAAGCCGAGGACGTGGCGCTGGGGGGCACGACGGTGCGCGTGCTGTCTTTGGTCTCCCGCAACGTGAAGTGGATCACTGCAACGCAATTTGCTCAGTGCAAGTACGCGATGATAAAAGTCAACATGTGCCACGCGCTGCTGCAGTTTCTTCGTTCGCTTGCTACCACTTCTAGCGGTGCACCTTCCACCACTGCGACTCACCGCCTTCCAATGTGTCCACAAGGAGAAGCTATCATCTCGAACGGTGTGCTTGCTGCCCCACTTACCTCAGCGACAGAGAGCAGCGTGAGTCGAAAAATCACCGAGCGGCGACGGGAGCTAAATTCACTCCCAAGATCATAAGCGCATCCTTTTCTATTTTATCTGTTTTTTTTTTTTTTTATCTAACTACTTGAAAGAGGTGCGATAGAGGGACTGCTAGACTCTTATATATCTTCTTTTGAATGTTACGCGATAAGATACTTGCGAAACACGATCCACAAGAGTATTTTACGAACGTTAATTATATATATATATATTTTTTTTTTTAGTTAAGAGCGAGCGGCTGTTTACTAGCGGGGTAGGCTTCTTGTGGCGCGGGGGAACGTGCGCGATCGAGGTACGTCTGCGGCATGTCTGCTCAGCTGCGAAGCGTTGTCATGTCATCATCATCTGAATGGCAATGTTAAAGACACTGCTTGCGCATGTGTCCGCGTCACCAATTTTCTACGACAAGCTCAACGGAGCGATATCCCGCCATTGGTGGTTTCTTCGCCTCCTCTTTTTTTTTTTCTCCCTTCATCGATGGTACTTCTGCAGCCCCTTGACGTCGGTGAAGTCTCTTTTGATTTCCCGCGTTTCCATTTGCCGTGAGAGAAGCTCTTGCTCTTTAATTAAAAAGGAAACCGAGGTCTTGAGTATACCTGCGCGTATATATATTTATTTATTTATACTTCTTTTCTGCTCAGCGTCTGTCAGAGCCTTGACGGCTCACTGCTACACCACATGTCATCTTCAAGGGGCGCTGCGAAAGACTGCGCACTGCCGCGCGTGTCTTGCAAGGCCGAGGCGGCGCTCGTCGCGGCCGCACGTCCGCTGCCGTTGTCGCAGCACCGCAGTACCGCTGACCAGCGCCAAGCTTTCCTCGAGCACCTCTACTCCGACTACAGCGAGCTGCATGCGCAGCAAGATGAGATCCACGACCGCAAGAACCAGATGGACTTTGACATGTTTGAGAGCAATCAGCAGGAAATACATGACGTGCTTTTCGCCAACGTTGAGGCCACTGATGGCGCATTGGGGGATTGGGACACGTGGGAGAAGGTTGAGGCGACAATGAAGCGCTACGCCTACGGTCGGCCGCAACACACAAAACAGGAAAAGGAGGAAGACGCCGCCATGCGCAGTCGCATCGAGGCCCTTGACGAAGTTGCTTGCGAATGTAACGCCACCATCCGTGCACTCGCGCAGGCGTGCACGGCAGCCCAGCAAGAAGTCGGCGGGCTGCGGAAGCTCTTGCATGCAAAAGACAACGAAGTGAAAACACTTAGCAACCAGAACCACATAGCAGCCCTCCAGCTCCACTACGTGCAGCGCGAGTGCGCCGCGCTGCGAGGCATGCGAAACGAGAACGAGACAACGTTGCTTAAGCAAGACTTGAGCTACCTCATCGAGGCTAGCAAGAGGCTAGAGGCGGAGAACCAACGCCTGCGCGGGAGGCAGCAAGTTGTGGAGGCCGCCCTGCGCGAGCCGAAGGCTGGCGTGGCGGCCACGGCTTCTGTAGCAGTAGCTGCAGCAGCGAAAGCGGCACCGCCAGCGCTGTCACCAGCTACACCGCAACCATCAGAGGAACAGTCGAGCGCTTTTACGCCAATGGAGCTTTCAATGCAGCCCATTGCCGCGAAAGACGAAGATCTGGACCGGTGCCTCAAGGACGACAATTTTAGGCGGCAGTTCCTGATGAAGGAGGTCCCCCTCTCGGGAGCAGTGGTGAATGCGAAGCGTATGACGGCGAGCTGGAAGCGGCGCCTTGAGGCGGAAGTGCACAGCGCATTGGAGATTCTGGACCGCGACGCAGCTGCGCCGTTGGAAGTGGCGGACGTTGTGTCCTCCGCTGCGTGGCCCTGGCGAGGCACCCAGTCGGATGGAGCGTCGCAGATGCAGAACGGTGTTTTTATCTCGCACGCCTCGTACGAGGGCACGCCGCGAAAGTGCTCCGATGAGCAGACGGTGCCCGTGCTGATGGCCCCTACAATCTCTCCGCTTCCCACGGCTACCGCCACTGCAGCTGCTACTCTTCCTGCAACCACCTCTTCGCCTACTCCTCCATCGTCGCCTCTCACGGGGTCCTCAACTGCAGAGATGGCACGACGCTCCGCGGAGGACGAAGCAGCTGCACTGTCTGTGCCAACAGTGGGGGCTCTCAGCGCCGCTTCTGACATAGAAAGTGCAGCTGCTTCGTCCGACCCGCGCAAAGGCGTGCACAAGTCCGTCGCTTCTGTGGCGAATGACAGCGCTCGCGCCTCCCACGCCAATGCACCGGCTCCACAGAAGACGCCACACACTGCGGCGCACGTGCCGAAGCGCAGGAGCGTCGTGGTAGCAGCGGCAAAGCCAGTGTTTGCGCCGCTGCAGAGCGCCGTGCTGCGGTGCGCCGAGCTGTCGCGGGCAAATGCTATGCGACGGGAGCTGCTGCACGTGGCGCACCTGCGCCAGATGCTCGCGGACGAAATGGCCCGTGCATCTGCCGACAGGGCGTCACAACTGGCCTCGCAGTCGAACATGCCACAGTCAGCCAGGGACGTAAGCCTCGGCACGGTGGCGGACATTGTTGCAACTGCATCACCACCCATGGAAGCATCGCTTACCCAGTCGCCCCCCTCAGCGGAAGTGGCGGCCACGTCAGTCCCTGAACGGCTGCGCCAGCAAGTCGAGAAGAGCCGGACATCGTCGCCGGCCGCAATGGCTGGTGAGACGCCTGAGCTGGACGGAGGCGAAGTGCAGAGCAGCGCCGTCTTTGGCACTGCCGCCACTGCGGCCGGCTCGCCGTCGTCCGCAGACGCTGCCACGGCTCACCACGGCACACCGACCCCGACCCCGCCGCCACCACTGTCGTTGTCGTCATCGTTGCGCCTGTCAAACAGCCGTCGGCGCTGTGCCGACCATGCAAGGGCCTGTGTGGGCTCGCTTTCAGCGCTGGTGTTGCCGCTCCGACATCACGCAGCGGCACTGCAGCACGAAGTGGCAGAGCTGAGAGCGAGCGCCGTAACGTACTCGGCTGAGTTGCTGGAAGCGCTGGCTTTGCTGGGACGAGCTTTTAATGAGCACGAGACGCGCGTGGTGCAGATGACAGAGGATCAGGCAACGGAGAAGGCGATGACCGTTGCGACAGAGCGCGTGCTGGAGGCGGCGGCGCTGCAGCGCACGGCACAGATTTTGAAGGACCGCTTCGGTGCTGCGTTGCCTGCCAACGCCTTCACACCCGCTGCACTGCCAGAGACGGCCACGGATGAGGAATGGCTTGTCAACGAACTACATGCGGCCGCAGCGGCGATGATTAAAGAGTCTGTCCAGCCTCGCGTTGGTCCGCCTACGGAAGAGAGAGGTATCCCAGTCAACGGTGGAGCTACCAAGGTACGCAGCACGGCTGCCCGGCCTGCTGGTCAACTTGCACAAGCGTCGGCTGCTGCAGTCGTGCCGTCGCGTCTACCACCCTCGCGCCCATCACGGCAGTACGCCAAACCAGTCGAGCAGGACTACTTCGAGACGGAAGTCCTGCGGCCCTTCCGCCTGCAGCCAAACTTTGGCAACGGCGGTGCAGCACGTAACAAGGCGGGTGCACCGTTCTCCGATGCGTTGTGGGCCGGCAACGACGCCGACGACGAAGAAGAGGAGGAGACCGCATCGAATGCGGCGACGAGAGCGGCAGGGCGGGCCGTCGGCTGCGTTGACGGTCGTGCTCGAAATCGGCCGGCTCTACCCGCCCAGTGGCACTGGCGTACGCGCACCGGATACGATATTGGCGGAGCGTTACACAATTCCGCGGCTGAGTCGCGGCCGGTGTTGCCTCCGCGCCGCCCCACGACGTTCACCGCCGCCACCACCACCGTGACACAGTCGTCGCAGACACCGTCTCCGGCAGATGTGCAGTCGATTCAGCCAACAGTACTGCGGTACGTCTTCGGCGGAGCCACAGAATCGACTCCGTGTTTTGCATCCCGGCAAATTCAGGAGGGGACGGCGTTTCTCTACGGGAAGGAGTTTGAAGGGTTTGTGCAGGAGTACATCTTCCCAGTCATCTCCACTGCCAACCGCATCTCTGCTGATGGGCGGATGGACCCGGCGATGCGGGCGGCAGTGGAGGATCTGCGGGAAAAGGAGCGTGCGCGGCGCAAGCGCGGTGTGCGGCTTCTCTTCGATCGTGTGGTAAACAGCATCCGCACCCGGCGGCTGCTGCGACGTAACGTCTACCAAGGCGAGGCGTTCGTGTCGTTTGTGGGACTGCTGTACAGAAACTGGCGCACCAAACTCGAGCGCAATCTTCGCTGCGTGCAGTCTGCGCAAGCCACGAACCGCAATGCGCTGTTCTCGCTTCTTCGGCTGAAACCCTTTGTGTCCCCGGGCGACGCATTCACCAAGCCAGCGCCGCCATCCTCACACCTACCTGGCAAGACAAAGACAGGCACCGGCACCTCAAAACCTGTTGTCAACGCAGCATTGGTCAAGTCCAGCTTTCACTTTGACAAAGCCAAATTCAATACGCCATCGTGAACCACATGTAAATACTGTCTTTTCTTCTTTTGTATTTGCCTTTTTTTTTTGGTTTATTTCCCATTTTACAAGGTCTCACCGTGCCTTTACGAAGGTCTTTTTCTCCTTCTGCCTTTTCTTTTTAGAGTATCACGCTTAGCTACTGTTACGGCTTGCGATCCACAGTGTTTTCTTCCGTTGTTATTGTTGATGTTATTGTTGCTATTGTTGCTTAACACAGTGCGGCTTGGTGCTTTCCCTTTTTTTTTTTGGGGGGGGGTCTGTTGGTCTCTACTTCGTTTTCTCTCCGTTTTTCTCTTCTCTTCGTCTTCTTCGCTTCTTTTTTTTTTTTTTTATATACACTCTATAAGCGAGGAACAAAGCACGTGACAACGCCATTCACGTTCAAAGTAGAATTGGGATACGTTGACACGCGTTGCTGTAGGAAAAACAAAGGTGCCAAGTCGGATACGACCGCCTGAGGGAGGCACGTAATGGAGTCAGCAGCTGCGAGTGGTACCGGTTTTGGGTTGCGCGAAGTGTCTCCGCTGCTTCCAGATCCGCTTTCTATCTTGCTGGTGGGGGAAGGGAACTTGAGCTTTGCCTACTCGCTTGTCCGCCGGCTGTCGCGCAGCGCCGCGTTTCGCCGCGCCACTCAGAGCGCCGCCAACACGTTGGGCTCTGCGACCGATGTCGTAGCGACGACGTACGACGCTGAAGACGAACTCGCGGCGAAGTATCCCGAGTCGGCGGCCTTCCGCGCGTATTTTGCGGCGAAGCAGCGCGTCCCTGTCCGGTACGTTGGTTCTATCAACGCCACTGCTTTGACGTCTTCGCTCGCAGATGCCGGCGTGGATGTTGCGGGGCACGCGTTTCAGCTCGTCGTTTTCAACAATCCTCACATCGGCTTCGAGGATCTCTATCGACAGCGCTCCCTCATTTCTCACTTTTTTGCGAGCGCCGCGGAGCTGTGCAGGCGTGGCCCGGTGATGTGTCAGCCGCAGGAAGTCGTGGTGGCCCTTTGTGACGAGCAGGCGCAGCGCTGGGACCTGCTGGGCTGTGCGGCACGCAGCGGCTACCTTTGCGTTGCAGCCCAGCCATTACTGTCGACGGACTTTCCCGAGTACGTCAACAGGCGCCATCAGAGCGACACCGCCTTTCCTTTCCGGCGCATGGTCCAGTACTGGTTTGTGCAGCCTGCACCGGAGCTTTTGCCGACGCTGCGAGAGCTGCGCCGTGAAATTAAAAAGTGGGAGCGCGACCGTCGCGAGCAGTCGGAGAGCAAAAAGCCGTGCAGCAGTTTCGACTGCGCGTCGTGGCTGCAGATGGCGGAGTCGCTGCTGCCCGATGATGATGCTTCCCTGCTGTCGGAATCTCCTTCGTGCGGCGCCGCGCTCGGCAACAACGGTGGCTGCACTTGCCTTAATTCTTCTCTCAACTACACGGCAGGTGATGCGGAAATGCCAATGCCTCTGCTGCACCCCTCGTTGGTGGCTCGCGTCCTTCCATCGCTTCTCCGTCACGACGGCGCCACCACTGCCCCCTCGCCGACCGCGGACTACTTCACGCCATATCTGCCGAGTGCGACGTGGGTGCCGCTCTACCAAGCACAGCGGCTGATGGAGGAGCGTAGCCGCGGCTGCGGTGCGGCGATGCCCGGTGCGGCGATGCCCGCCGCAGCGAATCGATCGGAGGCAGCGGCGGCGCCGCCGCACCTCGATGCTGCACAGCTGGGCCGCCCGTTAACGATGAGAGAGGCAAAGAAGTTAGAGCGCTACCTCTCCGGATACGGGGCTGCGATGCGAGTTAAAGCGCGACAGCAGAAGAAGGAGAGCGCGGCAGCCTCGGCGAGCGCTGCGAAGGCGTGGGTCTGCACCGACTGCACCCCTTCTCGTACCTTTGGTACGCAGCTGGACTTGCGGCAGCATCGGACCTCGAGGCATTCCGGGGCCGTGCAGCTCGCCCCCACGCTGTACGCTCGCGTCCACACACAGATCGAGAAGTCCGCTGTCCCATCGGCTGGTGACTCACTCGATCATGCGCTGGCGGCCATGTCGCTCGAGGACAGGCAGGATGGCTACTTTTGCGATGTCTGCGGGCTGCAGTACAAGACATCGCAGGCCTACGACGAGCATCTGCACTACCTGTCGCCCCTTCCAGGCGGCGGTGACGATGCTCCTCTCCTGTGCGACCTCTGCGATCCGCCGAAGCGTTTTACCGATCGACGAGGCCTGGAACAGCACCGCTACGCTAAACACAGCAGCACGTCATTACCGTAACATGTTCGCGATAACACGGGAGCTTAAGAAGGAAAAAAACCACATACAATCGTGTTTATTTTTCTCTCCTCCTTCTGTCACGTTTTGTGGCACAGGCTTGTGCGAACGTCGCCGCAATAAATGCTGCGTTGCCACCGCATGTTGCTTCCTGCTTCGTATTGCTTGTTTTTCACCCCCCTTCCCTCTTAACGTGAGCGCAATTAGCTACACCATATGATGGTTCTCCGCTCCTCTTTGCCTTCAGTGAGGTTCTTTAGATCTATGTTATTGGCCGCCTTTTTTCAAACCGCTAAAAGAAAATCACACCATTAGTGAATCTGTTTGTTTCGCAGCAACGATTTTGTTTTATGCCTGTTCTCCTCCCTCTTCTGTTTTTTTTTTTTATGTTCGGCTTTTTCTCCCTCTCTTCCTACGAAATACAATTCAATAAAAAAGAAACAAAAGAAATACGCAAAACAAAGAACGGAGTCGTGACAGCCTTTGCAAAAGGTTGAACGACTTGAGAATGACGTCGTACCGCGGCATGACCCTGTGCGACACCCTCGCCTTCAACTTTGTAAACTTGGATCAGCTGACAGAGACGTACACCACCTCGTTTTACGGCGAGTACGTGACGCACTGGCCGGAGTTTCAGCGCATGTGCATCCATCCCACTACCGGTATTCCGATGGCCTACACGCTGGGCAAGGCGGAGGGGTTGGGCGAGGACTATCACGGACACGTATCGGCCGTTTCCGTCGCGCCAACGTTCCGACGTGTCGCTCTGGGCGAGACGCTTATGGTGGAGCTGGCGCAGATGAGCGAGTTTGTGCACAACGCCTACTTTGTCGACCTCTTTGTGCGCAAGAGCAATCAGGTGGCGCAGGATATGTACCACCGACTCGGATACATAGTCTACCGCACCGTTCTTAGCTACTATCGCGGCGATGGACCGAAAGGCCCGTTCAAGGGCAACGAAGATGCGCTAGATATGCGACTCGCACTTTCGCGCGACAAGGAGCGACGTAAGAGCAGCGTCATTCCACTGGACCGCCCCATCAAGCCGGAAGAGCTGGAGTGGTCGTGAGGAAATAATGATCTTTTTTCACCTTTTTCGAGGTAAAGGCGTTAGCAGATCCTCAACAAATAAACACAAAAAAAAAAAGTTGACAGCAACGTCCGAGCTAACTGGTTTCGCAACAGCAATGAAAGCTCCAGTCGTCGCTTTTCCCGGCTTTGATGCAAACTTACATCTGCTGCATTCCAACTAAAAAGAAGAACGTGGACGGGTGGAAGAGCCAAAGCTATCCAGACCTTTTTTCCTTCTTTCTGTTTTTGCATGTGCACGTTGAGGAAAGAGAAGGGAGGGATGTCGTGTGTGGCGTTTCGTTTTCGCTAGCTAGATGCGTCTTGAAACGCATCTTTTTTTTTTTTTGCTGCTTCTTCCATCATCGAAGCGGAAGCGCTTTTTGGCTTTCAGATGGTTATACTCTCCTGGCTACTTTCTGCTTATTTCACCGTCTTTTTTCCCCCTTTTGGTGATTGTGTGTCAGAGTGTTAGAGAGCATTCAATGGACGTCTCCGCACATACACATATGTTTTTTTTTTTTTTCGCTCTTCTCTCTTTCACTTCAAACAGTATACGAGTATTTCTGTGTGGGCATCACTATTAACAATAATCAGCGAACACAACAGCGAGTTTCAAGAAAGAAAATAGCAGAAACACGGTTTCAGTAACTCCCTTTTTTTTTCTTTCTTTTTGTTGTTTTCTAAGTTGGACCGGGTTTCTTCCACCGTTTTGTCACTTCCCAAATCTCATCAACGTTTTAGTGTATAAAGTGTGTTGTGAACCGTTGTTGCTGAAGGCAATAGCATAACTAAAAAGGTAAATGTGGATATTAACGAGGAAGCACTCGTCGTTGCCGCTTTGGCGACGCCGCCTTATTTGCATGATTCTTGCCCTTTTCCTCATCGGCTACCTCTTTCCTCTTGTCTGTTTTTTTCGCCGGTCCCTGCAGGAGACCTTTGACGACGCGCCACGCAAAGGCGAAGCCTACGTAAGCGAGAATGAGTTCTTCGAGTGCGTGGGTGAGCGGCTGTCGTACAAGAGCGACCACCCAGCACGCATCCCGTACGTACTGGTACCCGTCACGATGGACTACCAAGATCTGAAGCACCTCTTCTGCAACATCACGGCCCCTATGACGTACATCATGCTCATCAACAACGGCGAGTTCAAGCCGCTTCGCGGGCTCCTCGATCGTTTGGAACGACATCTGCAGGTCTACATGAATAAAAACCTGTTTATTATTCATCATCCTGAAAACACCGGCTACGCATCGGCAGTCAACGAGGGACTGCGCCACGTCATCACTTTTAGCGTGAAGGAGGTGCCGTGGGTCTTCGTCACGAACGCGGATGTTCGCTTCGGCCCCAAGCTCATCTCTAACTTCGTGCACGTCGTGCAAGATAAGACAAAGAACCAGGAGGACAGGCTTCAACAACTGGACGCAGAGGTGGCCCGTGAGGCGGAGATGGCGGCCGTCTTGCCCGATCGCCGCTTTGCCTACCGTAACTCGTCCTTGCCCATCGTCACGGCGACGTCGCTGCCCTTCCGAATCCGAGTTATGCCGTATGAAGAGATGAAGAAGCAGTTCAATGGCACATATGGCATTTTTTTCACCAACTCCGTAGAACATATGGCCACCTTCGCCATCTCGCGCCTGCTTTTGGCGACGGTGGGATTGTTTGACGAGAACTATTACCCCGCCTACGGTGAAGATCACGACTACGTGTGGAGGCTCGAGGCGCTCGGCTTCGGGAAGTATCTTTCACCGAAAGGGCAGTTTATTCACTTCGAGAACGCGAATTTGGATGTGATCGCCGATACAAGGACGCGGGGTATCACCAAGTACACCGCATATTCCATTCAAGGGCTGAAATTTGGTCGGATGAACTATCAACCCTTTCGTTTGCATTACCGTTGGTCAAAGTGGTTTCCGGGCAACCCCATATTGGACGCATCGGAAGGGCGGAAGCAGCTGCCGTTCGACGGACAGATTCCAGTGGACATGTGGGTCTTAGACGCCAAGCGTCGCAATACCATCTGGCAGATCGGCGAGAACAAATTATGTCGCCGCCATTACCAGTTATATAATCTCAGTGTCCTCAATTTCACCGTTGCACCAATTTGACGAGGAATGGTTGCGAAGCCGGTGATTGCGGATTCGGAGATAATAATAAGAGTACCGTTGTGCTTTTGTTCTTATTATGACGCTGATTGCTTACTCGCTGTTTTCCCTGTGTAGCTCCTTCTTGGGTGCTTCTGGTGCTATTGTCACTGCCGCATCGTTCCAGTTTCTGAGATGTCGCTTTTCTTTTTCTTTCTTATCCCACTTTGAACAAAGTTATGGTGCACGTTTGTTGCGTTTCTTAAACAAGCTGCCGCTTATCTACCTGCTCCTGTGCTGAGTGGCGAGATTTGAAGATGCAGTTAAGGTCGCTCTTTTCAATCGAAAAAGTAGTGGTGGCCCGTGTAGCTATCAGGATTTCTCTAGATCCAACAGACATTTGGTTTCTGCGAAACGGTAAAGTAGTGTCTTTTGTGTTTCTAGCTGTCGTGTAGCTCCAATTCGTTGCCAGTTTACGGCACCCTTCTTTTACGAACCTCTTTCTTTTTCCTTTCTTTACTGGTTTGTTGACGCCAGCTTCACGCCCTCTCACGTACATCTCACTCTAACACAGAGGTACATACACACACAACAACAACAACAACAAAAGTACAATCGAGCACTTGTGACGCTGTCTCTTGTACGCATCTCAGAGGGGGAAAAAAAGAAAGAAAGAAAGACTCTTCTTCACTCTTGTTTCTTTTCAAGCGCGATAATGCCCGGCAACGAGAGTCCCTCCGTGGCGGCGTGCCCGATGCGGCTGACGACGGAGTTCGGCGCGCCGGTGGGAAACAACGACGACACGATGACCGCCGGCCGTCGCGGTCCGACGCTGCTGCAGGACGTGTGGCTGCTGGAGAAGCTCGCCCACTTCGATCGCGAGGAGATCCCGGAGCGCCGCATGCACGCCAAAGGCTCTGGCGCCTTCGGCACCTTCACCGTGACGCACGACATCACGCAGTACACCAAGGCGAAGATCTTCTCCGAGGTGGGCAAGAAGACGGACATGTTTGTGCGCTTCTCGACGGTGGCAGGCGAGAAGGGCGCGCCGGACCTTGACCGCGACATCCGCGGCTTCGCGATGAAGTTCTACACGGAGGAGGGCAACTGGGACATGGTGGGCAACAACACGCCCGTCTTCTACTTCCGAGACCCGCTGCGCTTTCCCGATCTGAACCACGCCGTCAAGCGTCACCCGAAGACAAACATGCGCAGCGCGCAGATCAAGTGGGACTTCTTCACGATGCTGCCGGAGGCGCTGCACCAGGTGACGATCGACATGAGCGATCGCGGCATCCCGGCGGACTACCGCCACATGCACGGCTTCAGCAGCCACACGTACAGCTTCATCAACGCGAAGAACGAGCTGGTGTGGGTGAAGCTGCACTTCAAGTCGCAGCAGGGCATCAAGAACCTGTCAGACGCCGAGGCGGAAAAGATCGCCGGCAAGGACACGGAGAGCAGCCAGCGCGACCTTGTCGATGCCATCGAGCGCGGCGACTACCCGCGGTGGGACATGAAGATACAGGTGATGACACAAG
The DNA here is from genome assembly GCA_037349495.1 of Lotmaria passim. Classification (NCBI taxonomy): domain Eukaryota; phylum Euglenozoa; class Kinetoplastea; order Trypanosomatida; family Trypanosomatidae; genus Lotmaria; species Lotmaria passim. Next base: position 842,540 of record CP140202.1, read on the forward strand.
AGCAGGCGAAACAGTGTCCCTTCAACCCGTTCGACCTGACCAAGACGTGGTCGCAGAAGGAGTACCCGCTCATCGACGTCGGTGTCATGGAGCTCAACCGCATCCCGGAGAACTACTTCGCAGACGTGGAGCAGGCGGCCTTCAGCCCGTCGGCCGTCGTGCCGGGCATCGGCTTCTCGCCGGACCGCATGCTGCAGGCGCGTCTCTTCTCCTACGGCGACGCGCAGCGCTACCGTCTCGGCGTGAACTACTCCACCATCCCGGTGAACGCGCCGCGCTGCCCCTTCCACAGCTACCACCGCAACGGCGCGATGCGGGTGGATGGCAACAACGGCGCAAACATCCAGTACTATCCGAACAGCGCCGGCGAGTGGCTCAGCAACCCGTCCGCGGTGGAGCCAGCGCTGCCGGTTGACGGTTACGCGGGCCACTACCCCCACCAGGAGGATGACGACGACTTCTACTCCAACCCGCGTGCACTCTTCGAGCTGATGAAGCCGGACGAGCAGGCACGGCTCTTCGAGAACACGGCACGGGCGATGCAGGGGACGACGAAGGAGGTGCAGCTGCGCCACATCCACAACTGCATGAAGGCGCACAAGGACTACGGCATGGGCGTCGCAAAGGCGCTCGGCATCAGCGAGTCGGAGATCTAAAGCCTATTTGCTTTCTTCGCCGCTCGTTGTTCTGGTGCTGGTCACGTGCATGTCGTTTCTGCGCTGGTCTTCCGTGCACCCATCACCATCGCTAACCGCCAGTCGTTAAACTTAGAAACACTTATTTTCATTACTATTGTTAAGTCTCTTCCAAGAAAACGGAAAAAAAGCAAAAACACTCCCGTGCGCCGCCCTATACTGTGGCCGCGGCTGTGATCCTCTATTTTGCCCGTTAACGTTTTTTTTTTCTCCTCTCCTCCCTTTCTCTTTTCTGCAAAGGTATGGCTGCTGGTATACTGCATGTTGCAGCCTTTGTCCTTTACGCCTCCACTATTATTCGTATACGTACCATGCTGAGCGTTTCTTCTTTTTGCGTGCACAATGGCGGTGGGCTGTTTTGACTCGTGTGGTGGTGGTGCCTTTTTTTTTTTTCAACTCCCAAAAGTCATCGTCACGTTTTTCTTTTTTTTTTTATATCCTTTTTTTTTTTTGAATATTACGCCTGGCTTTCAAAAAACAAACAAACAAACAACAGCAACATCTTTCTTTTGAAGGGGGAATTAGTTCAGGCACTTCTGCGCAGGTGGGACCTATAGTGCTGCCATCTTCAACAGCAGCAGCAGCAGCACGCGAACTATGTGTCATGCTGCATGACAGCTAACGGAGGCATAGTGACTCTTGAGCCAGAAACAGGCTTCTTTTACGTGTTCTCTATTCGCTATTTGTGAATCGTCTGTCCGCTGTCTCCTTTCGGTGTTTCTTGTTTTACTTTGGGAGTCGAGTTTTTTTTTTTCTTGTGTGTGCTTCCATAGGCTTACACGGGCACAGGTACACATACGGATACAAGTGCACGAGTAGTGAACTGTGCGCACTCCCACAGCTCTAAATGAAAGCCAGACAACCATCACCATTGGCGCCCATAGACTTCATGCACCTTCAAAGACATCCACCACAACAACTCAGTCGGCCAATTGACTATAAGCTCGTGTCAAAGCACTATGCTGAGGTGCCAGAGCCCGACTTGGCAGTCCGTTTCGTGAAAGCAAATGGGACTAAAGCTAGGGATCACTTGAGTAATTACGGAGCCTTTGGTAAGCGTCGCTCAACAACGGCTTGAAGATCACGTCAAATGCGCGTTCCAGTGGCTTGGAGCTGCCACACTGACGCCGGCGGCCGCACACCCGCTCAAGCTTGAGGTGGCCGTCATCCGCTGCCTCGCATTTTGTCCGGCGACCAGTCAACAATGGGTGGCATGATAAAGGAAGGCTGCGCCGGCTTGGTTATGTGCCGCGCCAGCACAACTTCCTGCGGAATGGCGAGTGAGTTCCGTCAACCGAGAGAGACTGCGGGAGGGGGACAGAGGGGCAGTGTGCTTCCTACTACAAGTTCAAGGCCCGGGCTATAGTGAGCGTGGCGACGGCACTGGCGCACGCGCACGAGGAGAACGTGCTTCATTGCGGTCTGAACCCAGCGAACACTCTTGTGACAGCCATTGTTGCTAAAATGGCCGTTTTCGGAGGTGGCGCTGGGTGGCTTCGGCTCGGTGTGGCTCGTGAAGCATGCTGACGCGTTGCAAGTGGCGGCGGCAGTTAATGGTACTTTTTTCTAAGTCGCGCCGGAGTTCACCTCCGTGTCTGCGATGATGGAAGCAACTGTGGCACAAAATCTGGGCTTGCAATTGTTCCGTCAGCGACCGAAGGTGCCGCAGGGTTTCGACACGTGGGCCGTGGGCGTCTCGCTGCCAAAGATGGCAAACTTCGGCCAAAACCCCTGCGTAAACGCGCTTGGCAGCTACGACAGCAACCTCGCATGGCTCCTGTCCGGCACTGTCAGCGCGTCACACATGGGCACTGACGTGGCGGGTGACACGACCTTATCCGACGCCTTCGCCTCGCAGCCCGCATGTCCGTCTGCCTTCAGCGTGCTTACCCACAAGTGCCTTGCGGTGGGCGTGAGGGAGCGCTGCACCCTCTCACAAGTTCGCATTGCTCCGGAGGAGTTTCTGACCCGTGGCGCCGCGCCGTCTGCTGTGACAAGGGAGGAAGCCGCAGTCGCTGTAAACTCCTTTTCATCGGCAATATGGGAAAAGGCATCTGAAACTCTCTTTTACCTTTCACTTCTGACTCTCAAGTATGAGACACAAACACCTTGACCTCTTTTTTATTAGAGGATATCTGCTGAGCGTAGTGCTGTTGGTTGGCAAAACCTGGACGTTGTTGTAGAGGCAAACAAGAAACCCTCGCCACCCTGGCGTCTGTGGTGAGGAGACTATAGCAGCAGCCTCTACAGCTGTGGAGCGTGCGAACGCGGTCCTTCAGGTAGTTTGCAGAAGTTGTAAGATAAGGACTCCGCCTTTATCAACTCTTAGACGCGAAGTTCAGCTTCTCTGCTGCAGAAAAAAGGGAACTTGCCAGAGGTGACGTAAACACGTCATTCACCGACAACCATGTGTCCTTGCCATCAATCTGAGCACTTCGGTGCACAACCCAACGCACCTTTTTTTTTTTCACCAAGAAGGCTTCCTCCAGTAGATGAAGAGGAAAGAGGGGCCGTTGCACCGCGAGCACAGCCCTCACAGTGCGTTCGAGGAGAGAAAGGACCCTCTTTGTCAATGCGTTGACGTTGCTGCAAGTGGAGCTCACTCTTTCTTACTCGATTCTCTTCTTTTTTCAGCCATACATTTCTGCCTTTTTTAAAAGGACACACAGTAAAAGATGGAACAAGGACACAAAACTGCACGAAACCACAAGCGGACAGCGTAATTTTCTTTTTAGTGCTTCTCTTTGGTTTGTAGCGTCCCTCAGCACGCCACGTGTGGGCCGGAGTGCTCGTAGACGCGTGCACACCTGACCACTTTTCTGCCGCCTTATGATGCCAGTTGAGGAGCACAGTAAAGGGCAGGTCTTTGCAGGTCACACACACAGAACACTCCGAGTTCTTCTTGCTCCCACTTTCCTTCCCTCATCTTTTCCTGAGTGGAACGCCTGCCTGTTTTATGCATAGCCAGTGTCTTACCGATTCCACCAAGCGTTCTGCCCTTCTTCTTTGCTCGGCGTGCTGTTTTCTTCACATCGTTGTTGAGTTTCCTGTTCCGCGCAACCGCATTCCGATAAGCCATGAGCCTCTCACACATGGGTTATGCAGCCTTTGCAAAGGACCTCAACGCAGCCCTTTCTACAAGCACTCCAGATGAGCCTTGAACAGCGTTGTCGATGCTGTGTGAAGACGGTGTTGCGCAGGTGATGAATTTCAGCGATCCTCCGAAACGTTCTTTCAGTGAATCTGCACTCCGTGCCGTAAGCCCACAAATGCGACTGTGCACAGAACTCTTTTTCAATTACAAGTGGCCGTACGACAAAGACAGGAGCCGTGCGCAAGTAGACAAGCACCGCGGACTGATGTATGACATGGTAGCGGGCAGCCGTTCGCAACATCAGCTTAGCTTTGCATCATCGCTTTGGTGGGCAGATCGGTGCGAGCTGCCGCTGGTGTTGGAGGTCAACATCACACGTGACGACGTCCTGGTGCTGCTGCCGGAGCGCCTGCGAGGCCGTGTGGTGGCGTTGCGCGTCGAAGTTGCATCACCGAAAGATCTGCGGGGCTCTCTCCAGTCGCCAAAAGTGCACGTGACCACTTTTCTCGCAGCGCTGCCAACGTTTCCACATGTGCAGGAATTGTGTATTCAAAGCGTGGACTACAAAGGAGGTCTCACAGACATCACGAAGGCTCTGCGTGCAGCAGCGGAGTTGCCGATTTCGAGGATTGTGGTGCGAGAGTTTCGGTCTCTGAGGGACCTCTCTGCGCTGGCCGGAGCGCAACACCTGCGTTCCATCAGTGTCCGAGAATGCGCCATTGAGTCAATGGAAGGCTTGGCAAGCTGTCCTGAGTTGACCGACGTCGACGTTTCCATCAATCCAATGTTGGAGGGCCTCACGTCACTCACCGGCGCGTTGAGGGTTGAGAAGCTAAAGGCGAGTAAATGCAATCTGCGAAGCCTTGACGTACTGAACAGCTTCACAGCGCTGCGTGTGGTCGACGTCTCGGAGAACGAAAACCTGACCAGCCTCGTTGGCCTCGCGGGCTTGCTGTGCCTGGAGAAAGTGGTTGCACATCACTGCAGGCTGACTACTCTGCACGGCCTCAGGAATTGCCCGAGCCTCACTGACGTGGACGTCTCCTTTAACAACGATTTGTCTGACTTTTTCGACATCGCCGGCGCACCGCACCTCATGCGGTTGAAGGTGGCAGGCTGCGATCCCAGGTGCCTTTCCATTTTAATCACGCTGCCCGTTTTGACCGAGCTGGACATCTCCGACGTGAGTGGCGTGCGTGATCTGAGGATGCTGGCGGGCGCAGCGTGCCTGGAGACACTCAATGTGGAGAGATGCGGCCTTGTCAGCGTGGAAGGCTTGGGCCAGTGTGCGAAGCTGCGCACGCTCAACGTTTCCTTCAATGAGGAACTTAGCAGCCTCGTTGGTCTCGCTGGTGCCCCGCTGCTGGAGGCACTCTATGCGGGAAGCTGCGGCCTGGAGAACGTAGACGGGCTCAACAGCTGTCCTAAGCTGAAAGACGTCGATGCGTCCTACAACAAGAGACTTATTAATCTTGATGGCCTCGCTGGTGCACCGTCTCTGGAAGAGGTGGTCGTGCAGGGCTGCAGCGTGACGAACACTCGGGTGCTAGACCCCTCTGTAAGGGTGATCACGGACGAAGACGAAAACAGGGTTTATGAATAAAGTGCTGAAAGTGCAACGGCGTGACAACGTCACGGGGCATTTTAATGAAGCCGAGTGCACCGCTGGTTTAATGACAGCTTCAGAAGTGTTTTTCTTGTCTTTTCCTTTTTTGTACATTTCGTTCTTCTCTTTTTTCTTTGTTTTCCGTAAGCCGTTTTCAACATGTCCTACGCGGCTGTTGCTTTCCCTTTTTTTCATTGTTCATTTTGTAGCACCATGTAGTTTTTTTTTTTTTTGTGTTCGTTCGTTATGATGCCTTACCGGACTAGGCTCAGAAACTACTGTCAACAGAGCGGATAATGAAATGCCATTGAAGCACACGGGTGGATCGCGGGGACTGGCAATCGAGTTTTGCTTTATAACTCCTCAACTGTGACGAAACGACGTGCAGCTTTACCGAGGCATCAGCTTAAAGTCGGGCTCGTTATTTAAGTCTCTCTGCAGTGGCCATTGCAGCTGCTTGTTTCTTCCTTACTTTAGCCACCCGTGTTCTGATGTTGACATGAGACTGTTTTTGCTTTTCTCAGCCTTTTGAGAACAGTGCAGTGGTTCTTCTTTTTGCCGAGGAGGGATTCTGGTACTTTTTTTTTTTGTTGTTGGTGTTGCTCACTCACGCACGCACATACACGTCCAGCAAAGCTGTTTTTTTTTTTTGTCTTTGCTTCAACAGTGTTTGTTTGCTACTTGCAAGGTCTTTTTGCTTCGCCTTGGTTCACCTCATGCTATTTTCACAGTGTGTTGCCAGGCGTCCCGCTTGCTGTCCTTTACAGCGCGTCGGCGCTTTGCTTTGCTCTTTCACTTTCGCTTTTGGTGACTTCACAGTGCCGGCACTTTTTCCGCACCGATCAGCAGGCAGAGTGTCTCTGTTCTCTTCCTTTGTTGTGGCGCCCTTTTTTCAGTGCTGCAGTCAGAATGAGCTTTGCAGAGTTCGTACACCCAGCAAATGTGGAGGTTCGGCTTCCTTCCCACTTTAGGTGCCATTTCTCTTTTTTTTTTTAGGCACTTGAAGCAGTCTTCGCGGCCTAGCTGATCTGCCATGCCTCGTCAGAGCCACCTCATCATCACACTGTGGCCTGTGAAGCGTCGGCTGCTTGGACAGTGGTCTGCTGGTGCGTGGGGCTGGTATGTGCCTGGGAGTGACGACAGGAGGCCTGAAGCGCTCTCGAAGGAGCATCTCTCTACAACGTCTGAACGCAGGAGGGCTGAAATGGGGGTGCCTGCTGTTCTGCTTTGTTTTTGTGGCACTAAGGCGAAGTCATGCTTTTCTTGTGCTCATTTCCTTCACTTGCAACAGCTCCCATTCCATCTCTGCAGGCCAGGTGCTTGTCGTGTGCGCCTCCGGGGTGGTGATGGTGCTTCGAAGTTGATGGGCAAAGCTCGGTTTACCCTTTAACGGCAAAGAGGTCGCTGCACTTTGTTGTTTCTCTTTTTTATCGTCTCTGAGCTCTGTTCAGTATTAAATGGCGTTCTCCTCGGAGTGCTTTGCAGTAGCTCAAGCTACACGGCACTACGAGAGGCTGTTGCACCACGTTAGCTGCCTTGCGCTGAAGCGCTGTCATGGAACGCCATTCGTTTGCGTGGTGCGACAGCACAAGCAGTGACGTTGTCTGCCTTTTCTCTCTTGTTTCTTCTTTGCCTGTTCATTTGAGCTCTGCTTGGGTTTTAGTTTTGGTCAGCGTTTCACTTCACAGTGACGTCGTGGCACCGCGTTGGGCGTTGCGTTCTCTTTTTTGCTCTCTTTTTCCTTTTGGCTTTTGCAAGACATCCGCAGCAGGTGAGGTGCCTATTTGCCAAGCTTCCTCTTGTGGCAGCCGATCAGCGCAACGTGTGTATGTGTGCAGTAAACGTGTTTTATGAAGCCACGGACGCTGTGATGGTGATTGAGTTTCTTGTACGTGCGGGGAAGTGGTTTGCTGGTTCCTTTGATTAGGAGGACTGCCTGACTTCTAGATGCACACGCAAACAGCATCTAGGCGTTGCGGCTGAAGCGTGTGTGTTTGTGCAAGAGGAGAGCTCCATTGAAGGAGGTTGCTTTGAGCGTTCCAATTGCAGATGGGGAGCGCTTTTGCTCGCTGCACACCTTTTTGCTTGCAGCTTTCATATCCCAGGAGGTGAAAAGAAAGGCTGTTTTTCAGAATTGAATAGAAAAAAGAAAAAGGTCCCAGCTGTTGCTTTTGATTGTGCTTGTGCTTTGTGGGCAGCTTGTTGCTGCTGCGTTCCTCCGTTGTCTTTGTGTGCTCTTGCTTCTGCCTTTCCACCTTGTAAAGGCGACGCGGAAAAAGGGCATTTTGGCTTTCAATGCCTACACAACTCTCTGCAGAGAATGCAGGTGCCGCTTTTGGGGAAACAAGGATGATAGTCAGCGTGTGATGTGCGCACAGATGCAAATGGAGCCTTTTTGCTCTTTACTGCCAATTAGCTTGACTTGCTGGAATCAAGGAGGCAATGGAAGCAGACAGCGACCGGCCCTCCTGCAGCGGCTTTATTAGTGAGACGACAACGGTCTCACAGCGCCAACAGCAGCGGAAACGAAGAATTGCCAGACAACGGTACGTGCTGCTGCCACTACCTCGGCTGTGTTTGCGAACACAAGGGATTCTTGTTAGGCGAACAGGGCTGACGGATCTGTGCGCGTGGCGCTTGTTCCCACGTGCCCAGCGTCCTCCTCATTGACGCTGCTGTTCGACGTGCTTTTCACACCTGCATCTGGGAAGGCAAGCGCTGACTGCACTGCGTGTCTGCCTTCACAACGGCTGAGCAACGAAGACGGAGATGGAGGAGCATCTGCTGTTGAGTGGGAAAGGAAGGACAGCTCAAGCTGCAGCAGCGCATTCGTGGCACCACTGTAATTGGCTTTGCCATTCTCAACTGGTTGGAAGGAAAGAAGGCAAAAGGGTGCATGTGCGTTGCTCACAGCTTCTCTGCATCTTCTTCGTTTCAACAGCTGCTGGAAAGAAGGAGAAACTCAACTTGACAGACGTGAAGGAAGGAGAAAGAGAGGCATGGAATGAGACAGTGAATTAAATCTGTGGCGTAGCTGGTGCGTGTGCTGAGCAGACTGTGTCAGAGGAGTGTTGTCGAGGATGGGGAGGGATGGAGCATGCAGCAGACGAAGGAAGGAGGAGCTGGTTTTCGTTGAAAGGTTAGCAGAGTCAAAGTGTGGCATGCAAAGATGTGAGACACTGCAGTTTTATGACGCCAGACCTGTATGTATGTGTGTGTGTGTGTACGTGGAGAGAGCAAGTGTTATTTGTGCCTCCTTTTTCTCCTTTTCTATTCTTAGTGCACTCTGTTCGCTCACATCTACTCTGGCCTGTGTAGCGTGTTCTCCCCCTTGTACATGTGCCTCTGTTGCTTCTTTCTGACCGTCTTCATTACTCTGTTGTTCTAGTGTATGTCAGGAGGGTAAGTCGCGAGGGCCTAAAGAGTCGCCGTTTAAGGCAGCAGTGCTTTGTGCTCCAGCACACAAAAAGTGATGCACATTATGATCGTTTTCATCGTTGTTTGTTTTGACCGCTTTCTAAGGAGCCACCGTATTTATCGCCACATGAAGGGAAAAGCCTGTAAAACGTTCGATGAAAAGAGGCCTTCACTGTTAGCTGTAACGACTCGAGTAGCTTGTTTATTGAAGATCATGAAGTATGATTCAGCTTCCTTTTGTTTGTAGTAGGTCACAGCTCCTGCATAAACCAGTGCTTTGAGGTGTGTGGTGACTGCAACACACCGGCGTTGCGTGGATGTGTTTTGGTGGTGCGTGTGACAGCATCGCCAACATCTTCCTTTTTTTTTTCTTCTGTTGGAACTGGAGCCAGTGATGTGTAGCCGTAGAAGCAGTCTGCGTCTTTTTTTTTTTTGGAAATGAGTGGATGTGCACTTTGCTTTACTACTGTGCTTCTCCTTGTACTTTATGTAAATACTCGGATGTATTTTATTGTTGACCCTTCATCTCTTTTTTCTCTCCGCTACATTATTGTCTTTCTTTTTTTTTTTTTTAGAAAGTCGAGCAGTGGAAGGACTCTGTTGTTGGTCTCAGAGCAGCAACCAATCTAAGCTCTTTGACGTTGAAAGGTGATAGAAAATGCTCAACTGTCTGCAGTTACTTTTCCCATGATGCTATTTGTTTCTCCAGGATCATCTCTTTTCTCTCATCTACTCTTTTTGTTCTTGTCTTTCTTCTGATTTCACAGGTTTACATAAGCTATACAGCGCGTCTGCAACAACAGAAAAGCTATCTCATTTTTCACTCCACTCAGCTTCCTCGTTTCCGCAAAGGCAAACCTCGAAGACTCTTCTTCACTGGCATCTCTACACACGCACACACACCTAAGACAAAAGGAGCACTGTTCTCGTCTCTCCGCACGTAGTTCGTGATGTCCCTCTTCTTCCGTCGCTTCTTCCTTGTGGCGCTGCTTGTGGCTGTGGCCGCGGTCGTCGTAGCGAATGCAGAGTGTGATGCCAACTGCGGCACCTGCCTGTTCGGCTGGTGCATCGTGTGCAAGAATGGCCACTACCTCGACCTCGACGGGTGCAACCAATGCAGCACGGAACACTGCGCTCACTGCGAGGCTTTCGGCCGGTGCATCGCCTGCGAGCCTGGCTATAAGCTCGAGTACGTGACCGGCTCGGATAACATCAGCGTCAACAAGTACGGCAAGTGCGTGAGCGCGGCATCGTTTGCCGGCGTTCCCACTGCCCTTGTCGCTGCTGCGGTGGCTGTCGTTTACGCCGCGATTGCGTGAGTGTGACCGCTGTCGTTTTTTTCTTCCTTTCTCCCTTTTCTATTTTCCAATATTACCCCTTTTTTTCTATTTTAACCCTTCGGGCATAGAGCAAACACGTTTCGCAATGAAACATGTTTTTTTTTTTCAACTTTTGTTGTACGCCCTGTGTTTTCTCTTTCATAGACTGCACCGGAAAAGATGTGCAAACCTGAGTCGGCGTTGAATCTGCTTCTTTGATTGATTCTCACGGTAAACCGAAATGACAAAAAAAAAAAAAGAACAGCAGTCCAGCTTGCGCAAGCTTTCAGGAGTGAGGAGTGAGGCACGCAGCCGTCTTTCCATGGAAAAGCACTGGGACGGACAAAGAACACATACATACGTATCGCTGCTGCCGCTTCATGTTTCCTGAACTTGTTGCTGCAAACACAGGGTTTTTTTCTTTAGTTTCATTTTTGACTTTATGGCTTTTGACAGCGTGTGTATGCTCGCTTTCACGGCCATACACGACCTTTCTCTCTTTCCGGGGCACTCCCTCTGCGTCTTTGCTGCTTGCTTGAACTCACATGTTACAGATCAACTTCAAGAGGAGCAACGTGGCGCAGGTCAGGGGAGGTGATCCTAGTCACGCTCTCTCTCTTTATCGCAATTCACCCGTAGAAAAGTGCAAATAGAGTGACTGTGCGTGACTCTCTTTTGTTTACCAGAAAACCGAAAGAGTGTTTTAAAAAGGGCCGCTGTATCTCACGTTTCGATATAAACACACATTCATAATCGTAAGGAAAAAAGAGTCGTGTGCGGTGTGGACATGGAAGCACTGCTCTGTCAAAGTGCTTGTTCAGGCCACTAGGACACCAGCAGCCACAGTTTCCTTTCTCTTTTTATTTCTTAATTTACTGGTTTGGCTACTGCAGGCACGCTAGAGCTCTACTTTCTATGAACCTCATTCCTCAAACGCAGCGAATTTGCCACTTCCCACCCACAACATTCCAAGAACATCGAGAAAACAGTTTTATTATTCTTATTATTATATATATATTTTTTATGATCAAACTACTTTTTTTTTACTGATGGGAGATCTTTTTTATTTGCAGTGAGTTTACCTCTGCAGTAGAGAAATACAAGAAAAGGAAAAAGGGAAAGGCGCCGAAATGCACAGCTGCATGATGCAAGAAAGACCGGACGAGCTTGTGATTAGGTGCGAAAAGCTCACTTCTTGCGTCCCTCGCTGGATTTGATGAAGCAAAAAACAAGGGAAAAATGAAAAAAGCATGTGTGTTCAACACTGTAGTATCACATTAAATGAAAGTGACACCACACATTGGCACTTGATCTCGAAACATCTATTCGTCTTTGTCTCTCTATCCTCTTCCTCTTCCTCGTTTTCTTCACTTCTACCTTTCTTTTGTGTTTTCCACCCTTGCTGCTCTTGTGAGAAAAAGCAAGGTATTCACTATCAGGGCACTTTTGACTGTCAATTCAACCGTTTGCAAGACAACTAGCTCGTGTGTGTGGTTGTTTGCGTACCACACCCACACGACTTCGTCGCGGCTGATGGGCCTGCTCCAGCAGGTGCTTTATCGGTTCTCTTAGTTTGATCTGCAGCGTTTTTTTTTTTTTTTTTGCCTCCAGGAGTTGAGCTCTCCAGGGTTTGAAGACGTGCTCGAACTTGTGCACTGTCCAACTCACAGATACACCTTCCCTGCGTCACCTCCTTTCTCCACACTTGTGACCCACACTATTTCATGGTGTGTCAGATTGTAGAAGCGCGAAAGTGAGAGGTGTCTATCAAAAGGCACTGCTCTGCACCTGTGGCCTGAATGACGAAAAAGGGACCACCGTACCTTATCCGTTGCAACGCCATGCTATTGACGCGAGTTGCAGCTGTGATGCAGGTGCTGCTACACGCATAAGTCTGCTTCGCTGCGCCATGTAGAGCCTCTCACACTGGATGTCGCGACTGCCCGCTGCTGAGCGTGGTCGGCGTTTTGAGCCACCCGGCACTGCACGACACCATCGACCATGTGTGTGTTTGCGTGTGTTTGCCTGTTTTCACTCAAGATGGTCGCGTTGGACCGACGATGGTGGTGCGTAGGTGAATGTTGAGCGTGCCGAGTTGCTTGTGGTGAGGGTGCGTCCTCGTGACGGTGTGTTGTGCATGCAGTGTTCCGCCTTGATGGTGCGGTGTTGGACAACCTGTGTGTGTTGCGGCGATACACAGCCAAGGTGCAGCAGACGACAAAGCAGAGGCAGGTGCAGCCAGCGGATTGAGGGAGAGAAAAGGAGGACCACGACGAGCCACACCAGGTGAAGGGCTGCGCAGACATGAATAGGCTGGTGGTGTGGGTGTGGTGGACTGCTTGCTGTGTGCGCCTTGTGTCTGTGGTTTATTGTGAAGGGGAGCATGAACAAGGTGTTTGAGACAGCGATTTGCTATGTTGTTGTTGTTGCGACGGAGCTGCACAGGAGCTGTTCTTCCCTCTCACTGTTTCTGTGTGTGTGTGTGTTGCTGTGCGTGTGTATGTGTGTTTGTGTAGATGTGTGGCACTGGTACGCACGCAGCTGGTGGTGCTGAACTGTTGTGAAGGTGAGTCATGTGTGTGTTTGTGTGCATGGGTGTGTTTTGCAGGTGAGCGGACGACTGCCTTTGTGTGTGCCTGGACAGACTGTGTTACTGTGCTGCAAGACGATTGGATGGTACTTGCATTGTGGAGGAGCTGAATTGTGTTGCGTGTGTGGTGTGGTGTGGTGGTGCGCGCTTTGGTGTGTTGTGTTGTGTGGATGTTGTTGGGTATTAGGGTGTAGTAGTGTAGTAGTGTACGGGTGTAGTAGTGTAGTAGTGTACGGGTGTAGTAGTGTACGGGTTAGGGTGTACGGGTGTACGGGTGTACGGGTGTACGGGTGTACGGGTGTACGGGTGTACGGGTGTACGGGTGTACGGGTGTACGGGTGTACGGGTGTACGGGTTAGGGTTAGGGTTAGGGTTAGGGTTAGGGTTAGGGTTAGGGTTAGGGTTAGGGTTAGGGTTAGGGTTAGGGTTAGGGTTAGGGTTAGGGTTAGGGTTAGGGTTAGGGTTAGGGTTAGGGTTAGGGTTAGGGTTAGGGTTAGGGTTAGGGTTAGGGTTAGGGTTAGGGTTAGGGTTAGGGTTAGGGTTAGGGTTAGGGTTAGGGTTAGGGTTAGGGTTAGGGTTAGGGTTAGGGTTAGGGTTAGGGTTAGGGTTAGGGTTAGGGTTAGGGTTAGGGTTAGGGTTAGGGTTAGGGTTAGGGTTAGGGTTAGGGTTAGGGTTAGGGTTAGGGTTAGGGTTAGGGTTAGGGTTAGGGTTAGGGTTAGGGTTAGGGTTAGGGTTAGGGTTAGGGTTAGGGTTAGGGTTAGGGTTAGGGTTAGGGTTAGGGTTAGGGTTAGGGTTAGGGTTAGGGTTAGGGTTAGGGTTAGGGTTAGGGTTAGGGTTAGGGTTAGGGTTAGGGTTAGGGTTAGGGTTAGGGTTAGGGTTAGGGTTAGGGTTAGGGTTAGGGTTAGGGTTAGGGTTAGGGTTAGGGTTAGGGTTAGGGTTAGGGTTAGGGTTAGGGTTAGGGTTAGGGTTAGGGTTAGGGTTAGGGTTAGGGTTAGGGTTAGGGTTAGGGTTAGGGTTAGGGTTAGGGTTAGGGTTAGGGTTAGGGTTAGGGTTAGGGTTAGGGTTAGGGTTAGGGTTAGGGTTAGGGTTAGGGTTAGGGTTAGGGTTAGGGTTAGGGTTAGGGTTAGGGTTAGGGTTAGGGTTAGGGTTAGGGTTAGGGTTAGGGTTAGGGTTAGGGTTAGGGTTAGGGTTAGGGTTAGGGTTAGGGTTAGGGTTAGGGTTAGGGTTAGGGTTAGGTTAGGGTTAGGGT